>JAAAKQ030338927.1:0-26219 GCA_010016005.3 Zanna intricata
TTTGGTAAAACAAATTTAAAACTTTATAAACATATAGATGTTGTAGTGGAAGGATTTTTAGATTAAAAAAAATTGGTATTATTTCCAGCACACTCTTCTTTTTATTTCATCTTCATTATTTTTTTGAAGAGATTGCACCATCTAACAACTATTTTCTTAGAACTTAGTTTCTTTTTACCACCTCAGAAATATTATCTTCTACATTTCTTTTAAATCCTTAAGACTGAATTACATTTTTTTAATATTTTTTTTATATAATTCTGATGTTCAAGTATATGGATTATATATATCAAAATCAAGAAACTGGTTGGTAATCTAAAGTGTAAAGGCAACACTCTCGTTAAGAGAAGCTTAGCTCATTCTTGATAGTTTTGTTATGTCATTTTGCTATGCATCTCTTATTTTTTTGAAATACAGACTTCTTCCCTGTTTATTTCCTTGTAAAAAGTAAAGGAAGTATTAAAATTATAAAATTACTAGTTTTGGCCTGATGTCTATATGTAAGTATCTTGCATAACTCAAAAATGATTAGCTATAGAATGTTGAAATTTTCTATTTAGGACTGTTGTAAAATTTAGTTGTACACCTCCCCTTTTGAATGCAATAGACTGGGCCAAAAATGTGTATAAGTCAGACTCTAAATAAATTTGGATTTTGGACTTTTTCTTAACTGCAATAATAAGCCCTTATTGAGAGCTTTTAATGATGATATATCATAAGTGGTACTTATATTCATGCGGGTTTCAGAGTTATAACCAAATAAAATTTTAATTAATGAAATACTTGTATCTTACAAGAGGAAGGCACATTGTTTCGATTCTACATCATACACATATATTTTTTTTAACATTTTTTTTTTTTTTAATTAAATATATTGATTCATGATTAACCTCTGTAAAAAAAAAAATATGAAAAAAATCAGAAGTTAGTTATCAGAAATAAAATTTTATGTACTTTTTTCATTTTAATTCAAAATTGTTTATAATCAGAGGTTAATAATTATTAGTAAATCAATATATTTAAATTAAAAGAAAAAATAATTTTTTTTCAAATGTGTGTACATGAAGTCGAATTCAAACTAATGTCTGCATGGTTGCGGATCTGACATGTTCTCACTTACTCCATATATCTACTTGAGCGACATGAAATATAATTGATATATAAACTAATAATATAAAATACTGATACAGACACCACAAAAAAAATATGATACATTTGGTGTCCATCACAATACAATTGTGTAATTGTCCACTTTATTAAAAAATTAAAGATCGTATTTCACTTTCAAATGAAATAAGTTTATGTGAAGTGCAGCAAAAAATGTATATATGTAATTTAATAGGCATCTAAGGAAGTCATGCGGTGTCCACATCAGATTTTTTGTATTTGGCACCAAACAGATACCAACAAATTACTGACTATAGATCTACTTAAAATAAAAATTTTAAGAAAGACTGAAGATGTATTTTTTTTGTTTTGTAATATGTTTCTTAAGTTGGTTTAATTACTTAAGTTTTATATACAGAAGATTGCAAAATTTTAATGATAATTAGAATTCTTAATTAACTCCCAAATACCTAGAATAATTCTATCTATTTTTTTAATTTTTTGTATAATTTGTATTTAAAAAATTAGATATTTCTTACTATGTTTGATTAATAGATTAAATTTACTACTTACTATAACTATAAATAAATACTTTCTCTTGAATTCTTCTGTGGATATTGAAGCCAATAGATATTACATAGCATTGCATATCTTATTAGTAGTGTAAGCATGCTACCCTGTAAATAAAAATATGGACTTGATTTCTAGTGAAATAATATTGCTTTTTAGTTTTAAAAAAAGTTGTTAAAAAAATTTACATGTGATACAGTACTCAGATTACTTGGCAGTCACATGTTCAGGAAGTCATAGCATAAATTACATTTATAGATAAGAAGATTTTACATGAATTAGTTTGCATGATTACTTTGAATAGATGTTTGACTGTGTTAAAACAATATAGCAGATTATTCAAGTGTGGTTACATACATACGAGGTACAATAAAGTAATGAGACTGATTTTTTTTTTTGAGCAAAATGTGGCAACCTGCAGCCTAATAGAGACACTCCATTTTTTACCTTGATCATGCCACCATTAATAGTACAAGTGGTGCACCCGTCCAATCTTTCAGTCTTGAGTAATTGTGTATTAAGTGAACACATGTTTTGGTCTCTTGTCATGGAAATGGAATCACAAATTATTATGCAAGAGTATGCCATTTCTTTTTGTATTAAATTCGATGAGAATGTGATGGTAAGTTTCAGAAAGCATTTGGAAATAAGGTTATGTTAAGAGCTCAAGTTTTTTATTAGCATAAAATGTTTTGTGAAGGCAGAACAAATGTTGAAGACGAAGACCGCAGTAGACGACATCAACCTCATGGACAAACATCAACTTGGCTAGGGTGCGTAATATCATCTCCAAATGAAGACTATCTGTGAAAATGATTGCAGAAGAAGTAAACAATTGGGAAACTATTGGACAAATAATAACAGATATGGGCATGCGAAAATGATCCCAAAGAATCTCACAGAGCAACAGCGATCTATATGGAAAAATGTGACAGCTGATCTGTTGAAACTAATACAAATCAAGCCAGAGTTATCGAAACATGTTGTCGTTGGTGGTGATAGTTGATTCTTCCAGTATGATCCAAAGACAAAATGTCAAAAATTGTAGTTGTGTTCAAAGGGATCACCCAGGCCAAAAAAAAGCTTGCATGTCAAAGTCAGGATTGAGATGTATGCTTATGTGCTTTTTTGATTCCAAAGACATTTTTCATAGAAAAAAAAAAATTAATATTTCTACAAAGACTTTGAAAACAAGTCCTCTGTATCTGTTCAAACATTGGTACGAGTTTGATAAGTTTTATTATTGTTGGATTAATTGGTTCATCATGATAATGCGCCATCTTGTGCTGCATTATCTGTACAGTAGTTTTTAACCTCAAAACGCACTTCAGTACTACTGCAGCCACCTTTTTCACCAGATCTCTCCTTAAGTGACCATTCCCAAGAATCAAAATGGTAGTCAAGGGACATCACTTTCAAACAACAGAAGATGTACAAAATGCTATGACAAGTTCTTGGACAACCTTGCAGAAATGTTACAAGCAATGACAGAAGAGTTGGAGTAAGTATTACGAGCAAGGACAAATTTTTTTGGAAAAAGGTATTACTTTGAAGGAGATTACACTGCAGCTGATGTAAAAGATAAGAAAGAAATTTTTATCACATCAGTCTCATTACTTTATTGATGAACTTAGTATAACATTACATAATCTTTGCAATTTATTAAAACTAAATCCTTCTTACTGTAAATAAGTTTGCTGCATACTTTAAATTTGTTTGCTCTGTTATATTATTCTCAATTATACCAAAACGATGAAAATTAAGTGTACATTCTCAAATATAAGATCTATTATTTTAATTAATAAATACCTACAACTTTGCTAAAAAAGAATAGAAGAATCCTATTAAAAATAAAAAAATAGCTAAATAGCTACCAAATGTTCATTAAATATTTGGTAGCTATTTGTTATTGTTATAATAGTGTTAAAAAGATTATATTATTAATCTTTTACCTGCATCCTTTTTTAGCTAAAGGTTTCATAGCACCTGGAGTGTGTCCAGGAGAAATACCCTTTAAAAAGAAACAATGTAAAGTAAATAATTAAACTGTAGGAGTAAGGCTCGGCTTTACTCAAAAGCTAATTCTGTCATTATTTTATTTTATTTTATTATTTTTTTTGCAACCCTCAGATAGGAGACAAAAGTGTCTTTAAGTCCTATAAGAAAAGTTGCTGCTCCAATAAAAAGCAGCTTCTCTCCAGCTTTCAGAAGGTTCTGACATGGTGGTGACAAAATTTCTACAATTATCCAAGAAGAAGGGATGAAGGATAGAAAAGAGGATATCAACTTACAAATGGTCTGCCTCTAATTGGTTTTTTGTCATCCTACCTAACACCAGAATTGGATTGTATACATAATTTCTGACAGTGATTAAATAAAAACTACATTTTAATTAACTAATTACCACTGGAATTCAGGAGAATCACTCAGGTTAAATGGTGATAAATGTAGTTATTCTTCACCCTATCATTTGATACGAATTTTTAAAAACTACTGCTATTAAAAAGATTTCACCAGCTTTTAATAAATACTTTCATTCTAAAAAGATAATTACATAAAATAAAATACACATAATTAATTAATCATGCAAATCAAGGTACAAGAATGCTGTATTTATTTCATGCTAAAATATCTGGTATTCATGTTGGAAAATTAAATAAAACAATTATTATTCAATTTAATTAACAAATGGTAGCATCTCTGCCTTTCACCTGGAGGTCTTGGGTTCAAATCCTAGTCAGGTATGGTATTTTTCATATGCCAGAAATTTCAATTTTGGCTCAATGCAGCAGTCTGTGCCTGCACATCTCATTAAAAAAAAAAATATTATCAAGCAAATTTTTCTTGTAGTAGGTGGCCATTATTGGCATCTGAGTTGTTTTAAACTGTTGTTTTCTATTTTGATTCCATCAGAAATAGTCAGTGATAGTTTTTCAGATGATTATAAAAAAATTCTGTTATAAATATTGTATAAAATAAATATAACATTTGTGTAAAATAATAACTTTAAACCAAGGTTACAAAGAATTTTTGAAAAGTAAAACCCCGAGAGTTAAAAAAAGTGTCTTGACTCAACTTACGCATTGGACAAGTATTCAGCTTAAAAGATACTGAACCAAATAGAAAAAGTTTCTACATCACTGATTTTACATTTGCAAAGTATGTCATAGAAACAGCCACAAATGAAATTATACATACTGCAACTTCGATTTTCAACAAAAATAACCACATTTAATTAACACCAAATAATGGGTTAAGAAGAAAAAACTTGCAAAATCATTATATTAAATGTGATGCAGTTCAAAGCCGACAATTATTTAATAGATCCTGATTTCATTGTTTCTAATCTAAATAAAATTTAAGATTTCAGTCTGTATCATAGTGCAACAACACCAATTTTTGAGGGAAACTACTTACATTTATGTAAAAATGTTTTGAAATTAATAATTATTATTATTTTTTAAGTATATATTCACAATGTATTTGTGTCTGTATTCACAGCAATTAAGAAGTAAAAATATTGGTCACAGTTGCTTTGTCTGAACTTTTTTTTTGTTAGGGTAAATTTTATGTGCATTTAGCTGGGTTTGTTATGCTGATACAAATAGTAAATTCGCCTTCAAGAAGAAGGTATCTGCTGTTTTTAACTTGCTTCTGATATCTGGTCATTTTCAATTATTTAATTATGGCTCCTGACAGACAAAAACATTTCCATTATACTTTCAATGATTTGGTTCATCTTTGCTGATCATCATTTTGTGTTAATTTACTTTCTTGATTAACTATATTTACAAAATTTAAATTGTTTTACTGTATATTCCATTTTTATTAAATGTATAGCTTTCTTGATACAATAAATTTCAATAAACTTAAAGATACAATCACCTTGTAGAATTTTTGGGTTCCTTATTCAGCATTCTGTCTATGCTATCTTTTTTTACAATTTGTATTATTTTTATTAAATATTTAAAATTGTTTTAGTATCAGTAAATGATCAAAAATGTTCTAATTTTCAAGATTTTTATATTATTTATGTATATATTTTCCAAGAGTTTTGAAGTAATACATCTCAATTTTTTGTATTAGCTCACAGGTATGTAAATAACTGATCACTTATTGATTTTGTTTTAAAAGATATATTTTTTAAACTTAATTGCTCAGAATAATCTAATCCAATAAAAACTAATCATAATCAATTTTATTTATTATATACTTTATCAATTTCTTCTTTTTTTTTGTAGCTTCTCAAAAATACAATTCAACATTAAGGAGGCTATCTACACCTCCAAAATTTTTTTGTGAGAAGTGTAATCGAGGCTACGGATACTTACATAATCTTCAGCGTCATCAGAAGTTTGAATGTGGAATCGAACCGAAATTTAAATGCAACTATTGTACTTATAAAGCTACACAAAAAAGTTCATTGCAATCACATATTAGAAGAAAACATTTTGTTCATTATTGTAATTCTTTATCACTTGCAGCTAAAGATAACATAGCTAATGTCTCTTACATTTAAATGTAGCATAAGAAGAGTTAGACATTTGTGATAAAGTAATTAAAAAGAATTGTGTTTAAATTTGTTGTTTGTTTTTATTATTAAACTTTATAAAATTATATTTATACAATTTATGTAGTCCTCGTTTATTTTTATAAATGTTATTTTTTTTTAAATATTTAATTTAAGTTAGCAATGAAGTTTATAGTAATAGGGCAGTTATTTAGTTAATTTATGTTATAAAATGAAAGAATTTTTATTTATATAATTAATAATACTTTTTAGCATGGTAAATTATTTTTAATTGTAAATTTTCTGTTGAACTTATAATTTTACTTTAAAAATATATTAAAAATTAGTTAATAACTTTACAGAACGTACTTTTAAACAATTTAATTTGTACATATGTTTGATTAGTATGATTTTAAATTGGATTATAAGTTAAAAGTTGGACATTATTACAGTTCATCCATGATGAGAAATCAAAATAAAGGTTGTAAATATATAATAGATATATTATCTCTGGTTTTATTTTACGTAATTAGTTGGCTGCCCATCAATCACTATTATGTATATCTGTGTATTTAGAGGGGTCTAAAAATTGAAACATCAATCAATTTTTTTTTTTTGTTTTTATGTTGATTTTCTATTAATAATCTTTTAAACCTAACTTTAAATTGAGGTACGAGCAAATTATAAAACTGTTGAGGATTATATGGGTAAATTTTAAACCACATGGAGAATATTAAAAGTGCCATCTGCATGGTAAAAGATTAAGCTTATTTCTCTTAATGTTTAATGATTTAGTAAAATACACAGATTCAAAGAAATTGTACATATTTAAGACTTAAAATTTAGAATTTTTGAAGATACTGTCATTAAAATTTCTAAAATCAAGCTTCCCAATAATAATAACAGTGCTCTTTTAAATCATAGAAATTATTGTTGTTTATAATATGTGGTAGTTTATTCTGATGATGCTCAAATGGGCAGTACTAGTTTTGTTAAAATTCCTTTATGTTGTGTATTATTATTTATTACTCTGAAGAAATTAATACAACATTAAAATGCTCAGCAAAAAAGCTTTGTGAAAATATTAAACATGTACAGATAAAACATCCACACAAAATTGCCAGTATATTTTACAAAAAAAAAAAATTGTTAGGTTTTTACAACATAATAACAATACTCACACTAATGAAACATTGCATTCCAAGCGTTTACAGGTTGAATAATAAGCATTACATTGGGTAAACATAGTATAAGTTATTTATATAACAAAGTTTCTAATTTTAAAATTTACACGTGAAAGTCATGAATTCAACACAATTAAACAATACAAAATTTACAAATGCACCAAATTTGTTTAAAATAAAACACTGAACAAACATAACGTAGATCAGTATAATAAACAGTTTTTAAGGTAAATGCTACTAACAACAATACAACCTTTTTCCAATACGTTGGGAAAAAGGTTGTATTATAGTCTCCAAAGAATCTTTTGGAGCATACTTCTAATTATTAAAAGTGAGATTTGATTAGATTAAAAACTTCAATTAGAATTTTATTATGTTTTAAAAGTGTAAACATAAATATTTATATTTACTTATTAATAATTATTATTTTTTTCATAAGATTTGTTTAACTGCCGAGATGGTTGGGTATATCATTGCTCCATTGTTAATATTCTTGTAGAATTTCTTATTGTATTATTAGATGTCTTTAGCATCCAGTTGTTTTGTTCTGTAAGAATCATGAAACCATAATAAAACACCAGGAATCAGTAACATGATATAGTTATTTTTATGCAGATTTTAATACTAGATCATGGATACCGGTGTTATTTGGTGATTGGGTTTCAATTAACCTCACATCTCAGGAATGGTCAACCTGAGACTGGTCAAGACCTGTACCTGAGATTCAATTTTAAAATCATTACACATTCAAACTGTTAAAGATCACCTTGCAATGTATGCTACAGTTGTGTTTCAATTTATTAAGAACAGTATAAAGCAATACAAACAGTATAATAAATTTTTTATTTCTAATGAAGTAAAAGAATTTTTTTAGCATAATAACATACATTAATTTGTGTTCAAATTCACTTAATAAATGCTGTAAAATCAATATAAGTTAAAAAATAATTATACTTTTTTATGGTAATTTAAATAAATACTAACACAAATTTGTCTGAATTATCAATAATATTTTTATTATTTTTTTGGGACCATGAATTGTTTTTCTAGTTTGTATTCTCAGTTTTTGCTTTTGGAAATTAAGAGACTGCAAGTAATTTTGTGAAATATGCCTTAGCTTTAGAATTAACAGCACAAATAGATTGAGCATAAAATGAGTTTCAATTGATTTAATTGTTGGCAAAGAATGTACAGTTTTGCAAGATATTAATTTGTGGGCAGCCTCTGTAAGCTTTAGGTTGATTTTGGATTTGATTGAAGTTTTTTGTTTTTGGAAGCTTTAAAGTTTCAATTTTTTATACAAATATTAATGAACTGGAAGAAGCCTAATAACCTTTTCTTTTTTTTTTATAAAGAATATATTAATACAGAAATATTGAAAGACTGATATATGTAAGAATGTATTTTCTTCTTTTTTTTTTTTGAAAATGAAATTCTTTTATAAAGATTGAAAAATAATTGTAAATTTCATGATTACATTTAATTAAAACTTTATTTTTTTTTAAATATTTTTTAAATATATTCTTAATTTACATTCATGTTATCTAAATGCATTTTGGCATAATAGTTTTTTATTTGTGTTCATAATAATTAATGAATTGTGAACATATTCAATACTACTTTATATAATTTATTACCAAATATGTCAATATGGTTTATTATATAAATTGGTAACTATTTTTCTTAATTAGAAATTTTATAAATATTATAGTTTTAAGTTTGAAATTGTTAATTAATTAATATTTTTGAATTAAATATGTTTGTTAGTTCCAAAATGTTTTTTATTCTTCAGACAATTTGTTCCTGAACTTCATTTTTTTTGTAAAAATGTTTATTCTAAAAACTGCAATACAGAATATCAAACAACTAAGCTCATTAATAATACATATTTCAGTATCTTTTATTTTTAGTAGAAATGAAAATAAGAATTATTCAAAGTTAGTTCAACCCAAGGTAACCTTTTAGTACTAATTGAACAATGGCTGAGTTTTTTTCTTATAATTTTAATATTAGAATGTTGTTAAAATAGGGTAGACCTTTCATTATTTCTTTAAAATTATGTTACACCAAATCATGTTTATTATTGAATTGTGACACAAATAAAAAGTATAACTGGCAGTAAAATTTTTCTTTCAGCTACTAACATATACGTTGCACTTCTGTTGCTCATGAGCGTGCTTTGAAAAGTTAAAATAAAGAATTTATCTCCTGTTATACAATTTAAGAGTAAAAAAAATGAAACTGTTTTTTTTTTAATTTTTTTTTAATTTATTTTTTTAAATTTTAAGTAACATTTACACTTATAGTCTTTAGCTACTAATAATTTTAATAGCATGTAGAAAGATTTCTCTCAATATAGTTTATTTTAGAGATGTACAGAAATCAATTTATTAAATGCGACTGGTTGTTGGCATTTTATCTTAGTTCATACTAAGATAAAATAATCCTTGTTTCCAGGATCCTACTTCCTGAAACATTCTAGTTTTGTAAAACCATTATATCGTAAGATATTGTTTACCATTTTATACAGTTAACATATTAGAATACTTTCAAAGTGGTTACTGGATGAGAAATTCTGTGGCTATATTTCCTGAGCTTATTAACAGTACATACAAAATAACTAAAAGACTTGTTTAAATTTTGAATGAACATTTTCTCTTATGGTTAGGAGGGTATAAATTTTGAATAATAGTCTAATTTACACATTACCAAAAATAATTAATAGAAAAAAATTATTTTTTGACTGAAAAGATAAAAATAAAAAAGGAAATTTTACTTTACAGTTGGTGGGTTGAAAGAATGTTTATGATGTCCACAGTGAAAGATGAACAGGGTAGGTAAATCTAAGAATAGTAATTTTGAATGTTTTCATCAACTTTAAAAAAAAAAAAATTGCTTCTTTTGCTGTTGACTTTTATGTATCTCTCACTCTAATTCTTCTGTTAATCTTGTTTCCAAATGTGTTAATATAAATTCTATTTTATTTATATATATGTTTAAATTTTATTAAATAAACTGATTACAGAATATTGAGATAAGTCATATCTTATCTTAATTTTTCATGAAAATACTTCCGTAAGATTAAGATGTCTTATTTATATAATATTTTGTTCAAGGTGGTTTATTTAATAGAACTTAAATATAATTTAACAGTACAGAGGAATAATATGACTTTTAAAAATATTAATTTCAATTAAATAATGTATGTATATATATATATTTTTTAAATTTTATTGCAGTTTACTAATATTATTAACCAAGTTAATGATTACATTAAGAAGTAACATAAAAAAATATAAAAAAGATTTGTTACCTTTCAATGCTATTTTTTATTATTTTTTTTTTTAATAATTCATTTTTCCATCAGTTTTTTTCTGTTATATTTTATTTTAAATTTACTCATATCAAAACTATCTTATATGTCGAATATCATAGTACATATGATATATATATATATATATATATATAAAACTAGTATTATGATGATTATATTAGTATTTATTCCATGCAATTTCATGATAAAATGTAATTTTAAAGTTATGAAGGTCCTTCAAAAATAATTTTAAAAATTAATAATATTATTAAAAATGTGATAGCCCCCTTTTATATATTGCTGAAGATAGTTTCATGATTTGATTCATGTAAAAAGGGTGTCTCATGAAAAAATGGAAATAATTTCAGTTTATATTCATAAAAATGATAGATTTTTATGAAACTCACTGATAAAAATTAAGAAAAATGTGTCCATGTTAAACATAGTTCAAAAGTGCTTTGCAAGTTAAGACTAGGGAAATATTTTTCCTTACTTTCTATTCCAACAATGAAATAAAATCTATTTTTTGTTATATTCTTAGTTGGCAATGATATGATCTGGAATTTTAAAAACATAGTGATCCAAATTGTATAATGAAATAATTTTAGAAGACTGTCTCTTAAAATATAGTATTATCATTGTATTTTTTTATATTTCATAATGTTCAGGCTTGTAAATATTGATTTAAATAACAATATAGTCAACAACACTGATATACTATGAATGCTTACAATTCAAATTACTCAGTAGGTCTTTTTATTTAATTTAACTAAAAAATTAAAGAAAAAATTGTCCTAGATTTGTATTTAGTATTTTCTAAGGAATTTTTGTGAGACTGAAGTATAGGAGTCCAAAACTCACTTCTAAATTTAGCATAAAATTATCAATAACAAGAAAAAAAAAACACTTTGTGGCAAAATATTTCAAAAATGTTTCATTTGTTTTTTTTTTTAACAAATTATGTTAGTTGTCGACTGAATATTTAATTTAAAAAATTAGTCTTTATTTTAGAAAGTGACCAAAGTGTTTGTCTGAAAAATGTTGTGATTAATCCATTTAAATGTTATGATTAAACATTTTATGATGTTACAGAAAAAACTGTATTTTAATTATTCAAAATAAATGCTGATCTTAATGGTGGAGAAGTAGTTGTCTCAGCCTTTAATCTGGAAGAGCTTAATTTTGAATCCTAGTCAGCATACCATTTTCCATATGGTACTAATTTATATTTCATATTACCATGTGTAAGCTTCTAGCTTATTTGGTGAATTAATCATTTACAAAAAAAAAAGTAATTGATAAAAAGAGGTTAAGAAATAAATTAAAATTAAAAATTGAATAAAAGACAGTTTAATAGCAATTTGTACTCATGTTTATAATTGTAATGTTATAATCTTGTTTGGTTTTTGAGTTTTCTTGATCAGAATTCTGAAAATATCAAAGTGTATTAGTAGCAATTTTTTAGTAACGGAAGAGACTCTATGAAAACTTTCTTCTACCTTGAATTTACTGAAGAAATGATATCATCCTAGTGTCAGTTTATTCTGAAAGTTCTTTAACTCTCAAATGTATATGCAAGAAATTTGTCACAGTATACTAAAAAGCAAACTTTCTGGTTTTCTGTTTATAGAATTATTTTTTTAATTTAAGCGAATATTAAATTAAATTCAGAAATTCTACTTAAATAATGTGCTAAAATTATTGTCTTCAAATTAGATTTATTTTATTGATGACTTCTTTCTTGCCTTGTTTATCTAACAAATATTATATTTATTATTAAAAATACTTATTAATTATATGAAGTTTTTTACTTTTTGGAACTGATATTAAATTACTCTTTAAATGCTTCTTGTTCAGTTAAACTGTCAGTCTCATTATTCTAAGTAATTAATAATACAGTTTAATATATCTTACTGTTTTTTATTACATTATTATCTTTATTTTTTCTTTCAGTGAGTACAAAACACTGGATAGGAATTAGGAAATTACCGGTGCAGCGCAGTTCAACAAATCTTCCAAAATATTACTGCGAAAAATGTAATCGAGGATACAGCTATTTGCATAACCTTAGACGACATCAGAAATTTGAATGCGGAATTGAGCCACAGTTTAAGTGTTCATACTGCAATTATAGAGCGACTCAAAAAAGCTCATTACAATCACATATAGTTGTAAAACATACAAAGCAGTTCAGTTTTGTTAAAAGTGGTATAAAGGCTTTGAGTAGCTAATCAAAAAATTATTACAAATATTCTAATATTAGTACCACTTTTTTATTTCAAAGTTTTAATAATTTTTTGTACATTAATTTGTATATTTTGAATAGTTTTTCATGGTAAAAATATTTTTTGTAATTAATTTATAAGTAAAGAATATTTTTTTAAACAGTATTTTTTTACTTATTTACTAAATTATTATTTAGTGACATAATTTTAACATCTTCTTTTGTACTACTTCATTGATTTGGAAAAGAAATCTCAGCACCAATTAGAATTAATAAAATTCTGAAATTAAATATAAATTAAAATTTTTCAGAGTCTTTTTTACAAACTTTAAAATAATACTATTGTACAAATAATTTTATCTTCAAATTAAATTAAGAATTGAATGTTTTTAAACCATAAAAGGATTGTTTATAATAATAGGATAAATTAGATTAAATTTGATGTATAGGATGTTTTTTAAAGATCAAATTTTTAGTTCTGGTCTCAAAAAATTTCTAATTTATAACAAATCACGTACTATATATAGCGAAAGTGTATTTAGATCCAGTATCTATATACTGATTTATGTTATTTTTTTTTTATTAAATTATTATATCAAAAAATTTTTATATATTTAGCTTTATGTTATTTTTAGTTAAGTAATACAAGTTCATGATTAATTATTTTCTTCGTAAACAACAAATTTACTCTGAAATCAAAATTAGTGAAGTTTTACTAGTAATCAAACTACTATTGAGATAGATGATTTTACTAATGTTTTTTGTATTCAAATCTGTTTTTTATCTTAAAGTTATTAGACATAATTACTTTTTGTAATTAAATTCAGAAAAATTAATAATATTTATAATTTGTAAATAAAACTAACGATTTACTTGTTGACAATTAATTTGATTACTAGCAATTAATTTTGTATTGATCTTGACTGAAAAATAATATTCTTGATTTCTTTTTAATATTTTAATTATAAATGTATTTTTTAATCATATATTATTGTTTTGTTAGGTATGATGTTTATTAAAGAAGCTTTGCTCTTCTTCAAGAAATGTAACAAAATAAATTTAGTGTTGTAAAGGTAAAGTTTTTAATTTGTATAACAATATATTAGTTATATAATTATACTGAATCAAACAAATCAGCTTTTTTTTTATTTACAACATTTTTTATACTTATGTTGATTTAGGTAAGGAATGAATTAGAATCTCCTTTCAACATTAAATACAGCAATTTTCTACAATCAGTATAATTAACCAATAATATTTTTCCAGTGCATATAGCGATTTTTCATTGTCATTTATTATTATTATCTTTATTTATGGATTATTTTATTATTCTGGATTTGTTGTGTTCCTAATTATTGCATATATTCATAAAATAATCTTTATTTGTGGCAAAGTATCTTATGTTTATTTAATAATAGAAATTATTCAACCTAATTAACTGAATTTTAATTAAGCTTGCTGGTAATATTTTTAAAAGTTTTTATTCATTCTTGTTAACAGTGTAATATTTAATCATTTGAAGAGCACAACAGTTCATAATCTAATTACTAGAGCTTAATTTTGCAACAGAGGAAATACTTAAATGTAGAGTTGATTAGATCTTGTTACTCAGTATTATCAGAATGTTGGTAAAAATATTGTAATGAAATATTATTTTTTATTACAGAAATTCAAGCAACAACATGATTGAGGATTTTAAAACTCTTTGACATTGATACTTAAAATTAGTTGAATTTTCTATTAAAACTTTATTTTACATAAAAATAATATATTTAAGTGTTTATTGTTATTTAATTTTTTTTGTAAAAATTTAATATTGTTAAATTAATCCACACTTTTTTTACGTTGATTTCTAAATGTGGTAATGTAAACAAATATTCTGCTAAAATAAAAATCAATAATTGTTAATACCCATTACTTTCTAATTACTGTATTTATAAAATTGGTTAATGTTTTCTTACTTTTTCCATTAATAACTTCAACAGAACAAACAGAAGTGTTAATGTTATATAATACTAAAATATTTTATTTTGACTGCTATTCTGCAAAAAACAATTTTTTCATAATTTTCACTTTTTTTGGCCAAAAATTACATCATTTTCCCATGTAATTTTGTTGAAATGGTTGTAATTCTTCAAACATTTTATTATGTCATCCGCCAGATTGGACTAGTGGTGAACTCATCATCGAAAATCAGCTGACTTCGAAGTCAAGAGTTCTAAGGTTCAAATCTTGGAAAAAGTAGTTATTTCAATACTAGATTGTGGATACCAGTGTTCTTTGGTGGTTGGGTTTCAGTTAACCAACCACATACCTCAGAAATGTTTGACCTGATTTTCATACTGTATTTATCATTTTTGTAATATGCGCTGATTCCAGTATCATTGATACTGGAATCAATGATACTGATTCCTAAACATGTATTTTCGTAAACATGTATTCTAATGATAGAATATATGTTTACGAAATATTCTTTTGAATTCTTCAAGAAATACATTTCTGTAGCAATAGGTTATTAGTTATAAATTATGCCTTTTCTTCATTATTGATCAATTTTAAAGGTACTTCTTTCTCAGAATTAGACATGATTAACAAAAGGATAAACAGTGTAATGTAGAAAACTAATTACCTATTTATGCACTTTCAAATTAATATCTACTTGCTGACTGCTAAATTGGATTAAAATCAATAAGTAAAAAAAACATTAAGTAAGTTAACATTAAGTAAAAATACAGCTAAACTTTAAAAAATACGTGCTTCTGATTGGACCTGTATCATAATAAAATCTGTTTCATAATGATCCTCATTATGACAGATTCCAGATGCGTAATACAGCCATAGAAAAAATTTGTTTCAATTTATAAATTTTATTGGAATTGTTTTGATTAACCATTTGTATGTGTTATTTATTTCATTATCTGTAGTTTCTTTGTAATAATTTTTGATAATACAGTTCTCCTTTCTTTTTCAGATCATAAACATTCTGTATTCATCCCAAATGTTTTAAGTTATAACTGTCCAATTTGTGGTCGAGGCTACAAGAGTAAATGTACATTAAATCGTCACCTTCGTTTTGAGTGTAATAAAGAACCACAATTTGAATGCTCTTTATGTGATTATCGAGCAAAGCAGAAAAGTACACTTAAAGCTCATATGGTGAAACACGCTCGTGATGGTTCATTAAAAATGTATTAATTTTTTTTTTCTAGCTTTCATTGAACCATTAATGTAAAATAAAAGATATATTAAGATATTATAATGAAACAAATGTTTTATACTATTCAATGTTACATATTACTTATTTCATATTTCTTTTACAACATTATTAAGCTTTCTTTCCCTCTTCCTGTTTAGTTATTTACAACTACTTCATTATTTCATTTTGCATTCTCTCATTTTTCTTTTTTAATATATTTATTTCTGGGAAAAGTAGACACTGAATCGGATGAAGTTTTTTATTATCAATTGAAGTTATTCATTGTTAAAGTTTAAAATAAGTCAATTGAATATTTTTAATAAAAACCACCGTATTTGAGTATTATTACATAACTCATGTGTCACATGTTGGAGTACATTCACAAATCTTACACCCTGGTTCGAATACCTTAAACTAATTTTTTTTGTTTTCAAACTATATATGTTGGTTTGAAAAAACAAATATATTCTTTTGAAAAGTATATATTGATTTATTATTTTGGTAATGATTACATAAACAATTATTTTGATATATACAATATAAACCTACTTTGAATAAAATACCTCAAATGCAGGAACTTAAATTTTTTATTACTACAGCTTATCATTTTTGGATGTCTCAAATTTACAAATACAACATTACACATAATACATTATAATGTATAATGTACACAGTCACTGATGTCTTAATGTCTCTCTTTCTCTCTCTCTCTCTCTCTATGTATATGTATATATATATATATATATATGTATGTATGTAATAGTGTAATATCATGTTGATTGTGTACTTGGGTACACCCAAGTATATGGATATAGCCGGCCTCCGTAGCCGAGTGGTAGTGTCTCAGCCTTTCATCCGGAGGTCCCGGGTTCAAATCCTGGTCAGGCAAGGGATTTTTACACATAGTTCATCTTCATCCTTTGATGTAATACTTAATTGTGGTTCCGGAGGTTATAAAAAATAAAAAAAAGTATATGGATATAGTATAGCTTATAATTCTCATTAAAGAGTCCATATCTCTCCCTGAATACGCAAATATAATTTTTTTCCTCGAATTTTGGATATTTTCCTCGTTCACAACAGAAATAGAAATCGATTGTTGGACATAGACAGAGGAAAATATATCAGCAGTTGTCAATCCTGAGTTTTTCAAGACACCCAAGAAAAGTAGATGACCAAGAGTCCTTTGACCTCCATTGAATTCATTTTGTGAATATATGTTTCATATTCTATTTAGCAAATTTTCTGATAGTTTCTTCATTTTGTGTTGATGAACAAAATGTTTGCCATTCTATATTTGATGATTAAAGAAAATATATCCATCTCTCATGTAAGCTATTTTAGTTCAGGTGAATTTGTCATTTTTGTTTGTTTTTTTTGGGAGTTCATGAACTACGTACGGGTTTATTTATCCATATAGTCTCCATAACTTATCATAGGATATAACTTAACTTATTTTCTTCTTGATATTCTTCTTCGTCAACAGACATATTTTCGTTGGAAAGTTATTCATCATCTGCTACAAAAATCGTTATTTGGTCAGATTTTGTCATTGGTTTCACTGGATGTATTGTCTTCCCCACTTTCCTCATCAATCTTGTTCATCTGACATTGTAATTCTGCCCTAATTTCATTTTCCAAAATAAAATGTTTTGAATCAGCCATGATAATTGTAAAACAAAGAAAATAGTAAATTAAAACTGAGAAAAATAGTGACCTAAGTAATGTAAACAGGATTGAAAATAGACAATTAATTTAAAACCCTGGTGTTATATTCAACACTGAAGTGAAACATTTTCCACAGAAACATAAACATGAGCATTACATAATTAAAGTTTTCACCTTACCTTTTATGTTCAGCATGTTGAGAAAGACTGAATGGTAGGGTAATTTGATCTTGAGGCCTTCTTACATAGTTGCACCCAAACAGTATAAACCAAGTGAAATGTTGATTGTGACAACATGGTGTGGAATGAGTGTTAAGTAAAACATTTTTTGGCTGTTTTTCATAATATTTTTTGTTGATTTTCACATAACTAATGTATATTCCAGTTGATATGTAATTTAAAAAAAATGCTTTAATTTTTTTTTTGTATGATATTAGATCAGCATTTTCTGATAATAATACTCTATTCTATACTTTAATTCAACACTTATGATTAATCTGGTCTCATACTTTGTTCTTGGCTGCTGTATATTTAGTCATTTTGTGTTTTCCTCTTTCAGTTTGTTTTTTTCTTCCTATTTTTTTACTGTAATGTTCAACTTAATTTTTTTTTGTTTTTAGTGTCTTACCAAAGTAAAAATAATGTTTTTAAAATCTAAAAGATTTTTTCTCTATTCATGTTACAATTAATACATTTATTTTCAGTCAAATTTTTATTATTATTGTATGTGTTACGTATATTTCAATATAGAAGGAATGTATAATGTACTATTTCACAATAAAATGTGAACCTTTGTCTAGATTTTATAGCTGTGATTCATGAGAATCACTTGAAGTATAAGAGAAGGTTTCCTCCTTTGAAATTAATGATATAGGCTGTGCAGCCAACATTATTAATTTCAAAGGAAGTTGACTCATCAAGTTCACTCTATTCATTAACTATAGAGTGGTTAATGAATAGTAAATCAGGATGTCTCTTTTAAATGTGTTTGCACCTAGAATGTTGATGTGCAACAGTGTTTGATTCTGTGAAGAAAGCAACAGAAACTGTTTCAGTTCTCATTTTCCTTAATAAGCTGAAATGTGGTGCTTATTACTCTTGAGAATACTCATAACACAATTTAAGGAGTGATATTATTAATCAAATTTATTTCAAGTTTGGGTATGACATATAACAAAAACTTGTGTATATTATTTTTATTTAACATATTGTCTTGTATGTTAAGATTAATAATTAAAAAAACTTCCTCTGAACACACCAAAATAGCAGCAAGTTTATGTAAACTTAACCAATTTTTGCAATCAGGTTTGATTTTAAAATTCCATGAATTTGTTATCTTAGAAGAAAAAAGTATAGTTATATATAAAGTTGTAGTAGTTTATATGAAGTTATTGTAGTTATATAAAGTATAAGTTATATTAAATATAAATTTATGAATGAATTAATGAATGAATGAGTGTGTGTGTGTGTGGCATGCACACACATGTATGCGTGCATTTTATTCTAAATATTTAAGTTTACTAATATTATTTATTTTTAATATTTATCTAATATATTTGTTATTGTATGTCCATGTGCAATGGAATGATCAATAGCATTTGGAAAACCCTTCCTATTTTTATATTCTTCTATTTTTTTAAATTTTGTGGAAAATAGTCAAGAAATTTTAGACATATCTTATATACATAATCAACTCAAACATTTATTAGAAAATATTATTCTTTCAAACATACTCTGATACACCACTTTTAAATGAACTGGTAACTTTTTAAATGATGAATTATAAGACTGGCACACCTGCTTTGATAGTAAGCTTAATTGTAACAAAAATTTAAGTAAGTTAATCATGATATTATTAGTTTTTACATCTGATTAAGCTAATGGATTACCAGATCTAATATTTTAGTTATTACTTAGATATTAACTGGTAGTTATAGATTCAAATAGCTGTTCATATAAAGCTTGCTGCTTTAGTAAGTTCATTGGTGATTTTTGCTAATAATTAATATATATATATATATATATATATAAAGGTAAAAAAATGTTATCTTTATAATAATCCATTATAATAATATGATAATTCCAGGTATTTACTTTTTTGACCTTATAACATCATGGGCTTATCTTTAGTTAATATCAGTTTCTTGCTCTAGAGAAAAAGGTTATCCTAGTACAGTTTTACACTCTTAAGTAGTTTTACTAAGTTTTCTTAGTTTATTTAGTTTTCTTACTAAGCCAGTGATGACTAATATTCTTTGAATGGCATTTTTATTGACTGTTTTCATACCAGTTTCTAATCTCATTTATTGAACCTTCTGCAAAGTAAGAGTAATTTTCATTACTTAAATTCCATCACATGTTGTTAGTAATTAAAGTGAAAACTTTTTTTGGCTGTTGTGCCGGACACTTTTGTGATAAGACTTTTGCATGGAGAAAAAATAATTGACTCATAACCAAAAATCATCACGAGATACTAAGCATATATATAGAAGAGAAAGACATGGAGCGAGAATTTATATATATATATATGCGTATAATATATATAAAATGAGAGGTGGGAGAAAAAAAACCTTGATCCGAAGGTGATTTCCAATACACTTCTCTTTATTTCTCTTTCTCTATACTTATACATATGGGAATATGTGTTTACATCAATATACATCAGTAAAGAAAGACAATTCCACTTCTCTTTCTTTCTCCCACTTTTTTTCTCTCTTTCTGTATATCTGTATGCATATACATATACATTAATACAGTATAGAAAGACTGTTGTAGTTATCCGGAGCATGTTGCTTTGTAGATATGGTTCTGTATACCTATATGTATTAACTTTCCTGTATTTTCTTTTCTTTTATTAGATATTATATCACAATATGTGACTATGATTTATTCTTGCCTAGTATTGTTTATTTACAGCTTACAAATTATGTTAACAAAGTTAAGCAATAAAAAATGAGCTAA
Source organism: Zanna intricata (assembly GCA_010016005.3). Taxonomy (NCBI): domain Eukaryota; kingdom Metazoa; phylum Arthropoda; class Insecta; order Hemiptera; family Fulgoridae; genus Zanna; species Zanna intricata. The sequence continues at coordinate 20,733 of JAAAKQ030338927.1, forward strand.
CAAAATACAATATAGGAGCTTAAAATGATGCTATATGTTGAAAAAAATCCTTTAATTAAAATTTAAAATTTTTTCAGAAATGGTGGGTGATAGAAAGATTCTGAGATTTGTTTTCAAAATCAAAAAACAGATTAATTAATCAAAATTACTTGATTATATGTTACAGATAGCACTAATAAACATAACCTTTGTTTCCTAACATGCAATACATAATTTTATTCTGTAGCACTAGAGTTTTAAAAAAGTTTTGTGATTCATATGTTTGTTAACTGCTTGGGTATCTGCAAGTAGATTTCTGATGCATGAAACCAAAAATGATTTTATATTTTTTGTTTTTCAACTATAGGCATTTCACCATTTACTAAACTTTGGTATCTGTTGGTATAATGGTATAACCCTATTTACTGTTAAATAACCCTTGTACCTAGCAGAATTTTATTATATCTATTTAATGTCTGTTAAAAAAATTATCCAACTGTGAAAAAAAATTGCTTGCCTAGTGGCTTCTATCCCAATGTCTCCTTTGAAGTATTTTATTTTTGACTCTATACACTTAGCCCAGCAGTTCTTCCTTTTTGTAATGACTACCAGTTGTCTCACATTCATCATTATGCACCTTCATGCTGAATGATTCATATCAGAACTCCATGCTTTACCAAATTTCCTACATTAGATAAAAAATATGCTAATACATTAATGAGAGTCAACTGCCACTTGATTGATTCCCATAGGTTTGATCTCTTCAACTGCATTATGTCAAGTCCTCTGAACATTCATCTTACAATACCTGTTATGAATTTATAATTGTCTGTTCATATCAGGCCATGATCATTCATATCAGGCCTTGATCTCCGATTCCAAGAAAGAAATAATGGTACCAACGCTTAATGTTAGGTAACAACCTTATCTGGTCTTGTCTGGACCAGATCACTTTATTTATATGTTAATTTAATTAATTATTTAGTTTGTTATTTTTATTAGATTATTTTATTTTATTAATTGTTATTAAAGTTAGTTAATTTTATATATTTTATTGTTAAATTTGGAAATGGTTATTTAGTTAATAACACTATGATAGCTGGACAGCAGTTTGTATGAGGTTAAAAAAAACATGCGTACCCACTAGGAATTATTGGTGCACTCACAAAGTTTTATGGCTCACATTCAAATACTTTTTAAAAAAAAAAAGGTTGAATACTTCCTGAAAAAATTTTACAAATGTAAACTTTTTATTATAGTAATAATAAGTATATACCCAGAGAATCGGTGAATGGTAATAATCGGTGGATAATTGTAATCGATGAATGGTTAACATTCACCCTTCCAAGATAAACATTTTCTATCCCTTAATCTATTATACTGTAAATAATCTTGTATAGATAGTCTTATAATTGTATAACTTTGTTACTGAAAATCGTTTTTTTAATTTACAGTTAACATATGATAGATCTCTATAATTAGGTAAATCAGACCTTTCTGCTTCCATTATCCATGAAAACAATTAAAACCTTTTCATAAGTGGTGCATTCTTGCACTAAGTGCACTAAGCTTGCAAGCTTTGATAATTTAATAATTATTTGGCGTATGACATAGATGAAATAATTTTTAATTTTTTATTCTTAAAAATAATTTTTAAAATATATTTCAGCTATTTATTAATTTGTGTATTCATTTTATCCCAAATTATGATTAAACAAGTGTAGTGATGGAGGTGTAATTTGTAAATGTATAGTGTGATAAACTGTAAGGAATGGGTGACAAACATGTAATAATTTCTTTGTTCATTATGGAGTATGATACAACAAAAACATTTATTTGAAGAATGTAGTGTAAATATATTTTATGTCTGTATACTGATTAATAGTCTGTTTAACATGTAATTTGTGCACAATGCATAAGTTAAAAAATGAATTTTTATTGTTCAGTATTATATAGTCATAATTAATATATTTGATGAAATTAATACTGTGAAAATAGTTATGATGAAATTTACTAAACCTGCTTGCAGTATTAAAACAATAAAGGCTGTACAAATTTCATGTTTTATTTATAATTTAGATTTTCATATAATATTATATGATTGCTTTTCTATGATAGAAATTATTGTATGTACTATGATTGAAACTGTTATTTTCCTATATATATACATGTTTGTGTGTTTTTATACATCCACACATCCATCTGCACATAAGCAGTGTAGTTGAATTAAACTATTTAAGAAACATGGTCTTTGTATCACAAGCAGAAAAAAAAAAAGAAGAATATTTAAAAAGAAAAAAACTTTTCAGTTGCTTCATTTTTACAGTTATTAGATGTTTCAATTCTTTTTATTTCTAAGATATGAAATGAAAGATGAAAACCCATAACTTCTGAAAATTTTGTGGATAGAAATTTGAACAAGACAAGTAGATAAATATATACTAACTTCAAATATTATCAGACCTGATTCCTGTTGAGTCAATCAAATTTAGCACCATGCTGGCCTCCATGGCGCAAGTGGTAGTGTCTCAGCCTTTCCCCTCCGGATGTCCTGGGATCAAATCCCAGTCAAGCACGACATTTTCATACATGCTATTAATCATTCATCCTTCCTCTGAAGAAATACCTAACAGTGGTCCTGGAGGTTAAAAAAAAATTTAGCACCATAGGACAAATTCAACTAAAAGTTTTTCTGGCTTCCTTTTTTAAGAAAAAAATGTTAGGCAATATTTCTTTATTTTTGAATACATAATTTAATTAAGGGTAGAGATACTGTTGTAAATTTTTATTTTTACTTAAAAGAGAAAAACATGCTTATTTGTGTCCATTTATTTTTTAATTTTAAAAACATCAGAAAATGGACAGAACTTATTGTTAGGTTAAATGTCAAAATTAGTTTCAGCACCCACAAATTACAATTAAAAACTCTATTCTTTTTTTAAGATATTATTTGCTATAAAACCTAACCTTAACATAACTCAATAATTCTTGCATGTAATTTTTCTGTTGGTAATTAAAAAAAAAGAAGACTTCTAAGTTTGTAGAATATTAAAAATATATAAAAATCTGTAATAGGAAAATTAAATTAAATTATTTCTCTAACTTTAAAATTGTTCTGAAGAAATCAATTATTCAATTTTAGAAAATGAAAGATTATGAAAAATTTCAGAGTTTTTTCCGTTGCTAAATAACGTTCAATTATTGCAGTTTCATTTTACTAGTAAATTTAATTATTTTCTCTATTAAGTATTTGTAATGTATTGTATTATGATTGAAATTTCATTAATTTGCTTTTCTTTCCTGCTTTTATTTACAGCCCTTTTATTTACAGCTGTACTATTTTATAATACACATGTGCTTCATGATACCATTTACCAGAGTTGTTTTTTTTTTCTATGAGTAATATATATGTTTATACAGCTAGTATCTGTAATGAACAGTATGGTATTACTTTTAAGACTGGAAATCGTTTATTTTCATTTTGGTGCATACCCAAAATATTTTTTTACTGAGCATACAGCCCGGTAAAAAAAGTAACTGAAACCATTTTGTTTATTTCACTCTTGACTTTCCTTAATATGTGTGTTACAGGAGGTTGTTGTGCTTAAGGTTATACTGACCTCAATAGTTACTTATCTCATGTCAGGCCTCAAAACCATTGTAATTTTAGTCGTGAAGATAAGTTTATTTATATTGCATACATTTTAATTTGTATTATTGTATTAGTTACTTAATTAATATACCTTTGTTAATGCATTTATAAATTTATCTGTTGTCTTTTAAAATTCTCATTTATATTTGGAGGTAAGCTTAGTTTATTATGATTATGTTTGATTAAGATTTTACTGTTTTGGATTATGATAATTTTTGTTATAGTACATCAACTATTTTTATTATATTAGTTATTCTTTATTTCTCATTTAAGTTAAACCTTTTTGAAGCATTAAAAAAAGACAATTGGAAAGCTGAGAAATAAAGCTACAATTTTTGTTTTTGTGCAGGTTTTGTTGAAGGTGTTTTACTGTTCTCAAGATGTGATCGAAGTACAAAAAATAAATATTCTTGTGTAGACTGTGGTAAAAAATATAAACTACAGCGTTCATTAAGACGGCATAAAGTATTTGAGTGCGGTAAAGAAGGAAAATTTCACTGTTCAAAATGTAGTTATTGTGCAAAACAGAAATCTAATTTAGAACGGCATTGGAGGAACAAACATTTCTTTGAATAATTTGTAATTTTTAAACTATCAGTCATTATTTATTGTGATAAAACAAATTGTATAGAGTAAATTCGATATTTTATTATATTATGTTACAATTTTAAAAATAAAAGCTAACTTTATTCTGTTTTAAAGAAATGAGTTTAATTTTACCTAAACATCTTTTATTTGAATGATTGCTGTTATAAATATGTTATTAAATACATTTTATCTACCTCCATAATGAAGTAGTAGCATTTCTAATGCTCAAATATTTTGATAAAAGGTATTAACCATTCCATCACAAAGGTCGACAATAATAGATACAAAAATTTATAGTTTTTTGAAGTAGTTTTATTGTATTGTCTGTTTTATGGTTATAGATTTATTATATTAAATTCTTTTTGGAGTTATAATAAATTGATTTAAAGTATGCAAGAAACTAATAATAGATTATTTTTTACATCATACATTAATTAATAAATTCATTAGGAATTAAACATCTAAACTTGACCAGTTATCAGAACTGGTAATTAAAAACTGGTTTTTTCTAGTTTTTTGTGGTCTGTTATGGAGTACAGTATCAAATTTTATTTAAATGAAGTAAAAATTAAGGAAAATTCAAATCTTGAAAGGAACTTGAAGCATCAAATACATTTACAGCCTAATTTTATTTATTCCAATACCAGTATTAAAATAATCAGATCAGATTATTAAAATACATTTGAAAGGAAAATAAATTATTATTTTGTGGAAAGTAACCGATTCCAAAAACGGTGGCAGTTTAGTCAAGTGAAGTACCTACCATTTTATTAAATATAATTAATTTCAATGGTTTTATTTTTATTTATCATATCTTAATTTTTATTTATAGGTTGTTTTGTTTATTAATCTTTATCAACCAAGATACTGTGCAAATGTAACTTGAAACTATGTTGAATGGAAACACATTTAAAGTACTTGTTGAGTATATTGTGAGTTGCCATTATGGAATTAGAGAAATTTAGAAATTTATTTTGTAATGCATATTATTTAGTTTATGTTCAAAACTTGCTTTGTGTTCTGGTGTTTAAACTTAGATTAATTTTAGTCTTGAAATGTAAAAAAAAAACTTAAAAGAAATATAATATTTTAATGCCATATATTTTTATTATACTTTCTTTTTAGTTTACATTCTTATTCAAGATTTAATGTACAGCATGAATAAGCAAAAATAAGGTATTATAACATATAAAGTTTGTTCCAAAAGTAAGTTTAATGATTTTCCTACAGACGAACACTTCTTTATCTGTTTAGCCTCTGGAATTACC
>JAAAKQ030339038.1:0-13990 GCA_010016005.3 Zanna intricata
TAGTTTTAAGATGTATATAATAAAATTTTTGTATCTCAACTGGTTTAATTTTTATTTCAAAACGGAGGTTACTTGTGGACGACCCTTGTATGATAGTCGATGATTCTTTTACTAACTCGAATTTGCCTGCCAAATCGCTGTTCAAGCTGATGTGCAATAAGTTTCTTATATTTTTGAATCTCTGAAATCTGGATATTAAATATATCAAATAATGTCAATATATTACTTCAGAAAAGTGATCAGTAGTATATATGTCGTCGAAATTAATACAAAGACTAACTTTAAAAATTTTCAAAAGAACAATGTCAATGAAATTTTCATAAAGGTTCTTAATCTTTGTGATAAAATAATTTTTTTTTTTTTTTTTTATTGTTTAACCTCCGGAACCACCGTTAAGGTATATCTTACACGTTACAATTCATTCATTTCATCCCTCTGAAGATATACTTAATTGTAGTTCCGGAGGTTAAACAGTTACTTTTATACGAATTTGAATATTAGATCGTGGATACCGGTGTTCTTTGGTGGTTGGGTTTCAATTAACCACACTTCTCAGGAAGTGGTCAACCTGGAACTGTACAACGTTGCGTTTCATTTACATTCACACATGTCAATAATTTTGAGAAAAGGTGAACGTATATTCAAAAAACTCGATGCATTAACTATTAAAATAGGAGATATCGACGGCGATAAATAATTATGAAAACTCTCTTTCGGGTGATAGTCCGATTACATACGGGGGGCGGAATAATTTCGCGATTGCGTTATCAGCTTTTTATTAGCGTCTCTACGATTTCTCTTGTCGATCGATGAAAAAAAGTTCTTTATCGACTGAAGAAGTGGCGATTACGGTGTCCACCGTGAACAGGGAATTTTTAAAAAAATATTTCCCCTGACATTAAATTCAGTTTTTTTTTTGAAATATAACATTTCATAAAATTATACAGAAATCATAATATTTATGTTAATAAATGCAATAAGTACTGTACACATGTACCTATATTATTATTATTATTATTAATGTAGCAAAAATTACAAAACATATCTCAGTCGGTAACATACTGCAAATTTAATGACAATACTATTTTAGTAATAATATTTTACCTGTAGCATATTTTCTAAAATATATCGTATACATGTAAAACGCTTATGTATGATTAAAAATATGTTTGTGTAAGATATACAAATTTAAAGCGAACATCGGGGATTATTTAACGTTTTCTAGAAATAATGTAATTTGGAATAACATTATAATTATTTTTATATATAATATAGTAATAATGTAAATCGATATAATTTAGAAGTCGCAAGTCACTTGGTTGTTGTTGTTGTTAAGAAATAAAATGCAAAGTTAGAGAAACTATTTAATAAATATTAAATAATATCCGATTAAGTTAATATAGTTTATGAATGAATTAGCGGCAGGTAGAAAGGAAAATAGTATTAGTAAATATAAGTTAATTTTGTAATAATGCACTGCAACGATACTTTTCCATATCTTTTGTATTAAATTGAGTCGTGAAGTGTGTACAATATTCTTGATAGTTTAAATAAGTGTTCGGAGTAGTATACTATTATTATTATTAAGATGAAATCGTAAATTAGTTTAAACAAAATTTAAAACCGTTGTAACCGCTACGTTATGTAATGTTTTCTTCGGTCGGATGTGTTTATCAGCCGTTCTTGACCTATCTATTACGAACGCAAAAAAGAAATGAGAAAAAAGTATATTAGGTGTAAGAGAGATCGAATACGTTCGAGAGAGAGACAGATTGACGAGAGGAGGTGTGTACCGATGCGGTGTAAAGCCGGTTGACAAACATAATTCCTGGATCGGCAAAGCCCCCTGCCGAGTAAAGTACATTTGTCTGCACCGGACGCGAGCCGCAACGATTGTATCTTTCTAAGGCGTTATAAGAATAATAATACCCAGGAATAGAGTAGCGGCGATATTTACGGGTCTATTATTCTATCGCGGTCATGTATGCGCCGAGTTATCGGGTCGGTCGTACCGTACCGCTGCTGTTACTGTAATATTAAAAAAAAGTATAAGTATTCGACGGACATCCTAAGGACTAACTCAAGATTCTGTTCTTTCTCCTCGACTTCCATTAAAACTATTACGATACATCTAAATTAAACGTTGTTCTATCGTTATAAATTTTATATTCTATTATGTTTGTTTTGAATTTATTTTTAGTTCGAATTATGTTTTTCATAAATATCGTTACGGTTTGATTAGATTTTAAATCGGATAGCCTTTTTTTTTTCTTCTTTTTTGTATATATAATTTTTTAATTTTCTTCAGATATTTTGTATCGATTGATTTATTTCGCTTAATTATTAAAGTTAAATCTGGTAAATTATTTCTATTTTTTTTTTTTTAATTTTTATTTGTCTTATAAATAATACTTTTGTAATTATATTTTGTGTTATTAAAGAAGATTTTCACTAATAATAAAAATTCATTTGTCTCAAAACAGGAAAGTTAACTCCTTAATAAATTAAAAATTAAAAAATTGTTGGCTATGACCTTACGGTTATTATAGGAATAGCTTCTTTAGCCCACCGGGCTAGTCTAGTGGTTAACGCGACATCGCAAATCAGCTGATTTCGAAGTCGAGAGTTCTGACGTTCAAATCCTAGTAAAGATAGTTGTTTTTATACGGTTTTGAATACTAGATCGTGGGGACCAGTGCTCTTTGGCAGTTGGGTTTTAATTAACCACACTTCTTAGGAGTGATCGGCCTGAGATTGTACAAGACTACACTTCATTCGCATTCATACACATCATCCTCATTCATCCTTTGAAGTAATAGCTTACGGTAGTTCCGGAGGCTAAACAGAAAAAGAGAAAGAGGAATAGCCGAAATCTAACAAAGATTTCATCGATAAAATGAAGGAAACTATATTGATAAAATCTTAAACATCTTAACATATCTTGACAAACATTCTGATTTATCTTGACATAAATCAGAATGTTGGTTTATTTGTACAATGTTTGCTTTAAGCTTAAGGATCGTTTGGTCGTCCGAATTCTTTTATCGCTTTTTTAATTAAAATCTGAGCACAGTTAATGATATGAATTAATCCGGATAACCTCATTACTGTTAAAGAAGTAATAATTGTTTGTAACTGTTAATTTGGAGTTGTAACAATGTTTGAATTTTGTGGTATCATTTTACGGGTTGTTATATTTCGATATTTTTAAAGAAACTATACTGTAAGAGAAGATTACGCAATTTCCCGATGAACTTCAGAAATAATACAGTTTTAATTTTTATTTTTTGAGAATGGTAAACCTTTTTCTTAATATCGAAAAGGTTGGACAGAAAACGGTATATTTGACAATTTTCGAAAATAGGCGATCGATTTGATTTTTTCCACTAACTCTGTCTGTAGCCGATTGATTTATTAATGTGAAAATGATTACCTAGATTATTTTTATTATCATATTTTCTTTGGGTTCCGCACAAAACCGAAGCGAAACAATTTTACATTGTCGATTTTTTTTATTTCAAATTGCGTCAGAACCTTGATTTCTGACTATTATACAGTATGAACGAGATTACGCAGAAACATCATAAGTTATTGTAAGAAAACTAAAAGAATGGACTTCTTTTGAGTAGATTTATTTACGCATTTACACGATTAAATTCCAGCGTCTTCTATTTCTTCAATCGAAAAGTTTTATCAAGAGCGATCCCCTTTTCATAAAAAAAGAACTTTTTTTAAATCTACGGCCTCAAAATGAGATTTACGATTAAAAATAGGTAATAGCGATACGGGTAACGTGTTTTGATTTTAAAGAAAGGTGTACATTACGGTTACAATTAAAATTGATTATACCTTTAATAAGTTTAAAATATTTTTTTTGCTTAGAAAATATGTTATCTATTTTTTTTAATAAAATCGTATGACGAATGCGCATTTATGTACGACCAATAAGTTTTAAATGATCGAAAGAGCCGGCCTCCGTGGCGCTAGTGGTAGCGTCTCGGCCTTTCATCCTGGAGGTCCCGATTTCGAATCCCCTGGTCAGGCATGGCATTTTGTCACACACGCTACAATTCATTCATCTCATCCTATGATAATATACCTTAATGGTGATTTCGGAGGAAAAAAAAATTATCAAAAGAATTTCAACGAAGCAACCTCTAAGCCTTTGATTAATTTGACGTAATTCGCCAACAACCTTTTCAGTTATGTATCATTTATTTCTTTCAGTTTCAAAAGATAGAAATTTATAATATCTTAATGTAGAAATTTATAATAAAATAACGCGAAACAGAAATATTTTCTAGAAAAAAAATAAGGATTATATTGGCTATTCCTCTTTTTAAAAGGTAATAATGAGATAAGTTCTTCGATATTTGCTCTGATTTATTGATCTTGATTACACTGATTAATTACTTGATTACACTGCGTCATATATATTTTATTCATTATTTGCTTTATTACTCTAATCTTTGCCTCCTTTTTTAATGTAGTTTCTGCTTTCCTCTCACCATATAACCGATTAACTCCGATGTGCTAATTAAAATAATTCTATTTGGTTTATGTCTACCCACCGCTTTATTACTTCTCTTTTTATTGACTCTCTTTTTCTGTTTAGCCTCCGGAACTACCGAAGGTATTACTTTAGAGGTTGAATGAGGATGATAACCGCTTTATACTTATGCCTGACTTAATGTATCGAATTAAAAATTATCTTAAAATTTAATAAAAAGCAAAGATAATTATTTATTCTAGTTGTATAATATCGAATAGATCAGAAGCAATCGAATCAAATTATGAATCAGAAGTAGTTTATCAAACGTATTATAAAATTCTGTATCGGAAGTAGTTTAAGTAGATTTCTGTCAGTAATACAAAAATTATTGCACAAAACAAATCGAAGGTCATTCTATTGCTATATAATTTAAAATTAAAATGATTATTTATATTAATTTTATTTGATGAAAGTAAATTTAAAAAAGTTACAGTGTCGTTTAACCCTCCTGGTATTTATAAGGAGCTTAAATATTTTCCCTTCCCCGCGATAAATAAAGAGAGTTAAAAAATTAATATTAATAGTGTACAATTTGTAATTTAAAAATTCTCTTTCGGCACGGCGGAAGGTGGAGGTAGATTTCATCGTGCTAAGTAGGGAGAATAAAAAATATTTCCATTTTAAAGTTAAGAAAAACTTAAAATTTACTAAATACGACAATGGTTTTATGTGAAAAAAGTTGCACGTGTTTAGCATACGATAAGTTCCATCTTCTTACAATTCCAGTAACATTTTGGTCATCCCTTGTCGTAAGAGTTTGTTATATCAAAAACTGTTTCAGACAAAACTTTTAGGTAATACTTAGAGGACTAACGACCACTTTAAACCGATTCGATACTGTGCCTTTTAAGGGAGGAATCAAATTGGTTTGAAGTGGTCGTATGAATTTTTTTGTCTTCGAAACCCCATTTTTTCCACCCCTTGGGCCAATAGTTGGTGATATCAAAAGACTTTATTTAGATAAGTTTTAGGCCCTTATCCAAAAAAATAGTAGGAATTTAAAAAAAAAAAATCTATATTTTAATTAATAAGAAAGTTATATCAATATTTCGTTTTTTCGAGAAAGCCCCCATTTCCACCTTCATCGTCCGATTTTTCCCATTAACGAACTTGACCAAAATTTTGAGTTGTCATATTTCATGTATCAATTTGAAAGTGATTGACGGCAAAATTACGGCAATTATCGTGGCCACAAGAAAGTGAATGTATATGTTAATGTATCAACATATAAATAAACTTTTGAACTGACGGTGGTTTTGGAGTCTGGGGGGATGTGAAATACGAACATATGTAGAAATATTCCGCAATTCTAATCATGGTACCCATTACAATAGGTAGATTTCTTATGAAATCTACTAATTGAATAGCCCTTGAGAATTGCTCCCACTCCAGAGCCAACTACTCAAGGAAAATAAGTAACTTACAAAATTTTAACTCTGCAAGTTGGAAAAGTAAAAATAAAAGAGTTAATAGAATCATTGTTTTTAAAAGTGGAAGGGAGGTACATTACCTGCTGACACGTTATAGAAAATTATTTATGGAATCATAATATAAGTTTTAATAGTAAAACAGTCAAAGTTAGAAAACTTCAAGAAAATAATTTTTCAGGGGGTGCAGAATGATTTTACTTTTTTTTTCTGTAATTATATAAATGGGGACGTTTATAAAAAAGATAAACATATTACATTCGGGTTCCGTTTTAAATGTAGCCCCTATTGTTATCATTCATCCAGTTTAATATATACATATATATTTTTTTTTAAGTAGCACCTATAAGTAAAGACGAGTAAATATTACGTTACTTTGCACGAGTTTAATCTTTAGGAAAAGGTTAGTTATTATATTGAACAAGACATTCTCATTATTGATGCAGCATTTAATACTGAAATAATTATAGTTTAACGTACTTTCGCGAGCACGAATACGCGTGCGTGGGTTTTATATATATAAAAAGTAGCGTATTATCCGGATAGGAACACTTCGAAATTCTGTAAAGCTGGAGCAGGTTGTTTTATAATATATGGTGATCAATGTTGTCGATTACAGGTCGGTTTTATGGAAGACTTAAGACTTCCTTGCGAATAAACATGCGATCGGTCTGGACGGCTGCAGGATTAAGGAGACTTTACCTAGGCGCTGTTTGCCGGTGAACAGGTCAGTTTGTTCGATCGTTTGTACTGAAATCGTATTTTATTAGAGGACTAGAGCACGCTATGGTCCCTATTCCGTTCAACTAGTACAGTAACTGTAGTACAAGAGATTCCTGGCAGCGTTCCCGAGCAGACTGTGCTCTCTTGAATTAAGATATTTAACTTCCATCTTATTCTAGAGTTAAGTTACTTAATTCTAGGTATTATCCTTGGAGGATATATTAAACACACACACGCCCCGCATGTGTATAAATTAAATGTTCTTATAAATACTTGCAAACAAGTTTGTCGTTTAAATATGATAAAAAAATGAAATTTACTTACTAACCGAAATAATCGAACCAATCATAAGTAATACGATTTCTGGATTTTTAGGTAATTATTTCTACTGACCATAATGTCGAATAGGGTTTCCTATTCGACAATAGAGCTTTCCGAAAAAAAATTTTGGAAACATTTCTTTCTCAACATTTTACGGTCTACTATCTTTCTACTCTCTAATTTTTTTTTTAATAGTGAAGGGAGATTAGTGAGGGGTAGTTAATGAGACGATTCTGACTATTATGCTTGTAACATTTCGACTTGAATTATGCTAGTTTGGTGGCAAAAAGACATCATTGCAAACAAAAGCGCAACCTACAAGGTTCAAGAAATATACAAGTTTTTCACATTAACGAACTTGACCGAAATTTTGAGTTGTCATATATCATGTATCAATTTGAAAGTGATTGACGCAAAATTACGGCAGTTATCGTGTCCACAAGAAAGTGAAATGTATCAACATATAAATAAACTTTTGAACTGACATTGGTTTTGGAGTCTGGGGGATGTGGAATACGAACATATGTAGAAATATTCCGCAATTCTAATCATGGTACCCATTACAATAGTAGATTTCTTATGAAATCTACTAATTGAAAAGTCCTGTGATAAGGCTTGAGAATTGCTCCCTCTCCAGAGCCAACTACTCAAGGAAAACGAGTAACTTACAAAATTTGTTTTTACTGTTGTACTACGCTTAGTACGGCTGAGTTACTCCCTCTTATCAGTTAATAATTGCGCAGTGTAATGACAAATCTTGACGGACGGAAACTCCAAGGAAAGTTTAATCTCCCTATTAATAAATATTTGCAAAAATTGTTAAAAGGAGTGGTGGTATTCTGGATGAAAGGCCAAGACGCTACCACTCGCGTCACGGAAGCCGGCGTTTTTTTTTTAATATGGCGATGAGAAAGTAACTCGGTAACTGGCTGTTATTGTTAAATAAGCTTATTGTTGATAAATTCACAGCCGGCTTTTTTTTATGTAGTGTTTAAAAACTTATCGAAGAGTAATATTGTTTACAGAAAAAAATGTTTAATTGAATTTAAATAAATTGTTGGAAAGATTTTTCAAATCGGCAATTTATTAGAAATGGCAACGGAAACATAATAAGGTCCTTTTTTGTAAGCCGAATTATTGTGTTTTGTTACATGTAAACAATTCTTTTGTCTGATTTTAAAAAAATGAATATTGGTATTTTTTTAAAGAATAAGTGACTATTCTTTTTAGCAAAAATGCTAATCTTTTAAGATTGCGAATTCATAATTATAAATATATGGATAAGTTAACATATTTGATGAACTAAATCTTCAGGATTCAAACCCTCAATCTTCTGATAATCTTCAGGATTCATACTTGTGGGAGTCAGATAATGACTATATTATATGACAAGTTATGTAAAATTTTAGGCGTAATAAATATTTAATAATTGTGGTAAGCTTAAGATTTTATTAAGGCACTTCAGATCAAAATAGTACTTTTTTTTTGTTAATTAAAAATGAAATCACCTAGATTATCTCACGAGAAGTTGTCATCTAATAAAACAACCAGTAACTTCGCTTTATGGGTAGTAGAAATACTATGGTTATAAGTAATGGAAACTCTATCCTCTCGATAAGTAATTTTACGTTCCTGAGAAGCACGCTGCAACTGTTTTATCCATATCTAAACTTTGGCGGGTACAAAATAATTTTTTGTGTTGCTGTCGTACAATTCAAAATTCCTTTTAAATAATTACCTTCAAACATGGATACAGTTGGATCTTCTTCTGCGAAAAGGATTACAATGATTGGCTCTAGATTTTGTAACAGGTCATTAATAAACAATAAAAAAAGCAAGGGACCGAGAACACTTCCCTGAGGCACTCCACGTTCTTCATCTTTAAGAAGAGACATCCGTGACTGAGCGGTAGCGTCTCACCTTTCATCCGGAAGTTCTATTTTCTGTCGGGTTTATAGCGTTTCACACGCCAAGATTCCTACATCGTATTCTTGCCATAAAGATCCTGTTGAATCTCTACCATCTTACATGAGGGGGAAAAAGACAAAAAAAAAAAAAAGATATCGTGGATATCGTGATAAAAATACAGGCGAATTGCAATGTTTTCATCTATGTATTATATAACATTGCTTCATTCCTGCGGTTATTTTTACGCGAGATACGACAATGGTTATGGTGACAAAACATTTATCCTAAGTGAGCGTTTTACTCTACAATGAGATCATTGGTATTCATCGGTTCTCTAGCGTTCAGATAATCTACAAGTTCAAATAATTACAATGGGAAAAAAATATACTGTGTTTTGCCCATTTATACAGCAGTTATTTTCGATACTATGTTTGTAACCGGAGTAAAATTTTGTCGTTCTCTTCTACAAGAGTTCTAGACATAGAACGAATACTTCTTATACGTACATTACGATAAATACGAATATATTCGTTTTAAAAGGAAAAAATACCGAAGTCGGCTTGAAAAAGAAATTTACATATTCAAAAATTATCAGTAAATAACCCAAACCACATACAAACTCATATGTTTTTTAAATTATAGTTTCAAAAAATAAAATTTTTTTATAATGGCAAATTTTACGGAGCGATTTTGTCTGTTTTATTCTGGCTACTATAAAATAAAAATAGACTTACATTTAAATGGCAAATCTTTACATCACTGCCCTTTTAAAACATCAAATGGACTCCTACAATATACTCAGTGATAATCTTCACCCTGACAATACTGATTCCATGTCATAGAAAAAAAGTTTAGTACCCTTTTTCACTAAACAACATTCCCCCTACGTAGATGTTCTTGATGATGTACCTAGTACCTATGTAGTCTGTACCTAGTATCCCGCAATTTTCCCAAAATAATTATGCTTGAAGATGACATAAATTTACTTACAACGAGTTCAAACGGGATAGGCTCGATGCATTCCATGTTTGTTGGTCTGATCAAATCATTGATTTTTGGCTGATAACTCAGGATAAATTCATCGACCTGTTTTCATTCTAATTTCCTCCATGTTTTTCTTCACCGCACTCTTGAAAGGTCTTATCAGCAAAATTTCTCTGTTTTATAGCCGATTAAACTTTTTCACAGAAAAAGTTTCTGAAATTAAACTTTTTCAGAAGTACTGGAGAAATTAGACAAATGATATTTTTCATGAATTGTAGAAAAGAATACACTTCTAATAGTATATTATATGTATTCCTGTCTTTGTTAAGACGTAAACTCATATCTTGAATACAAACCTCTCTGTTTGAGAGATCATTCTCTTACAGTACTTTACGTATTTTTAATTTCATATAAAAACAAGGTTCATATAAAAACAAAATTTATAAGTTTATCAAAACTTTTACGAATTTTTAAATAAAGAAGTTTTATTGGTACTCACTAGAATATTTCAACTACTGCTTTGAATAATATATTGCAACAGCGTATTTTGTATTTTATATAGAGCGATACTATTTTAGTCGCGTATATTGTGTTATAGTACTAAAATATTGTACTAAGATGATTTTTTTTATGTCAGTTATTAATTAATTTTATACAACAAATATATAAACAGTAAAAATAATAAATAATTTTATAATCGAGTTATGTTTTTACTTTCTTTTTTTTTTATTTCAATGTGAAAGGAAAATGTGGTTGTTTGGTTCGGTTCAAAAATCGTTAAAAATATAATCGCTTTTAAAAACACAGGAAGGAATAAATGATTAATTGTAGCAAGATGATAGATAAAAGTAGGTTAAAGATAATGGTTTATAAATTGGAGAAGGGATAAGCAGTTGAACCATTGAAAAGATTTGAGAGCAGTGGTTATGATTTTAACATTTTTAGTTCTTAATGGTAGACTAGCAAGGGATAATTGTGGATTCGAATAAACGAGCAGAAGACGTGTTAACCCCTACATAGAACAGGTATAGTCTGTGTGTGTGTATCAATGTATATATATATATTTATTTATTTATTTACATATCTTGTTTCGGGTAACCAACAATCAGTTCAACGTATAATAAAACTTGAACAATATTTGGGGAAAAATTTAATAGCATTTTAATGATAAGCCAGTATAAGTTACAAATAATATCTGATGTCATGATTCTTTTATCTGTTGTTTTTTTTTTCTTTATTATCTCGTCCTCCTCTGTCTTTATTATTCCTTTTAAAAACAGCCGAAAAGAATACGGGAAGAACAAACTTTTGGTTACTGCTTAACTACCGGCTACGTAAGTATATATTACGATAACCTGTTTCTTTTCGTACTTGAAATTCTGTCTTTTTCTAACAGCGATACATATAATCGCATAATGTACGGTAGTAATGTTCCGCATTTCCGCATTTTATTATAAATTCTATATAATCGGTATTATTGTTGTTTCTATTGTTGGGAAAAAGCGTCGATTAAAAGTTAAAAAGAAATAAAATAAAATATGTAGGAGGATGTGAGAAATTAGAAAATGGTGATGTGGTTGAGTATATAAGAAAAGTATACCATAAATTATAAAACATGGCTTGTCAATTAACCTATACAATCGGTTGGTCCTTCTTCTCCAGTATGTTAACATATCATAACCCCCGCGCGCGAACACACACACACACACAGAAGAATATTATACCTTACTCTTTATTATATTCTTGTGGCTGAAATATTGTATAGTTAGCTCACTTGCTCGCAATTATTATTTACACTATGTTTAATTAGTTTCGTCTGGAAGATTTCTCTGTTTATTCTTTATTGCATTTCATTTTTATTTCGTTCTGAATTAAGTATCAAATAGTACAACATGTTTATGACAGTTTTAAATTATTTTAATAAAATATTATAAATATTTCAATTTATAAGTCGCGTCGGTTCTTTGAGATAAGAAAATGATTACTTTATACGACGAACCGTGTTAAAGAAGCTAACATTTAAAAAAAATATTTGTCCCATAAGCTATTTAACAACTAATTTTGCCTAATTGTCATAAAAATCGGTTAACCCAATCTGAATATATAAAACAAAACGAAAGAAATAAAATAAGATCCATTATCTCATTTTCGCATTGAATTTGCCTAAATACATACCAAAATGACTTACTAATGTAGGTGGAACATTTAAATAGTATACGAATAGAGACTAGAAACGAAAAAAATTATTCTCCTCCTTTTGGGGGATTTGAAAATAACAGAGAACATAAAAAATTATTATGTTAACTTCTAAGTAGCATTAAAATATTTTAAAAATGTACCTTTCTTTTGTTGTAATGGGAGCAAGCAAGCTCACCGCTCTCCGTCACCCCGAGGTCTGACCCGCAATTAAGCATAACTCAGCTCCGGGACGGAAGTTCCGATAAATGAATCGGATCATCTACTCACACCTTCACTCTATTGATTCCTGTAACTCGAAGTTCTCCTATCGCTCACTCCAGACCACAGGGATCGAGGAATCCCCGTTCTTCATTAACCCAGCCCATCCCTGCAAGCAAGGACGGACTACAACTCCACAGAAGGAGGAGGAAAAATAGACATCGCTCTGGAATTTTTCCATACTAAAATTGTGTTTTTGATTAGAAGGAGTCATGAAATGTAAAAATTTGAAAAAATACTATCGTGTAAAATCTGATCCTATTAGCATTCATTTATGTACTGGTATCAGATTATACTTAATGGAAATACAAATAACTAATAAACTAATAGAGTAAGGCTTTTTTGACATTCATGTCGAATGTCGAGTATATATTATATTAAGTCTTTCTTCATAAATCGGAGCCTGTTATGTTTTTTATAACTTTTCTTAATCTATTTATCATCAGTTAACGATCTGATAGTTAATTACTGAATATCCATAATATATATTGATAATAACACACGTTTTGTTGATATTCGTGTACTTAAGTTATTTTTTGTTTTGCTATTTAGCCTTCGGAACCACCGTGAGGTATTACTTCAGAAGATGATATGTATGAATGTAATGAAGTGTAGTCTTGTACGATCTCAGGTCGACCACTCCTGAGACGTGTGGTTAAATGAACCCCAACCAACGAAAAACACCAGTATCTACGACCTAGTATTCAAATCCGTATAAAAATAACTGCCTCTCTTAGATTTGAATCTTAGAACTCTCAACTTCGAAATCAACTGATTTTTGAAGAAGACGGGTTCAGCACTAGAACAACCATATGAGTTAACTTACGTTACTGCAAACAAATAAATTGAGCCGTGGTGCGAGTGGTACCGTCTCAGGCTTTCATCCGGAGGTCCCGGGTTCGAATCCCGGTCAGGCATGGCATCTTCACACGTACTACAAAATCATTCATCTCATCTTCTGAAGGTATATCTGGAAATTCTGGAGGTAAAAAAATGTTTATCCTTGAATTTTTCTTCAAACCACGGTAGCTGAAAAAATTGTAAACTAGACTAAATTTTTGGAGATTTTTTTTTTTATCTTTGAATTATTTTTCTGTTCGATATTTTATCTTTTTTAATGGCCGATAGAAGCAAAGTAAATACACACACGCGCGCGCGCACACACACACACACAAGAATTTATATGAAGTTATCAAAATTACCTTAGTCTTTATCTTAATAAGATACATAAAAATTCAGTAAAAACAAAAAATTAAGAGAAAACAGTTTTATAAATTTAAGAGATTCTTAATAATTTATGTTTTTGTTGCTGATAAGTAAATCTGATGATACTGAAATAAACTATAAAAATGCTAATGCAATGAGAGTCTTATTATTTTATATATACTGTTTTAGCGCTAAAAAAAAAAAAATGTATAAAATTACAGAAAAAAAAAGTTGTGACAATGATCCAATCCACTGTAGCAGTGTATTTTATTTGTTTAATATTCCAAAAAATTTTCGTTGCATGTATATATAATATATATATATGTACTCGTATGTATATATATATATATATTTATGTATATACCTGATATTTAATTAGAACAGTTTATAGTAGCCA
The DNA here is from genome assembly GCA_010016005.3 of Zanna intricata. NCBI lineage: Eukaryota > Metazoa > Arthropoda > Insecta > Hemiptera > Fulgoridae > Zanna > Zanna intricata. The sequence continues at coordinate 13,976 of JAAAKQ030339038.1, forward strand.
GATAATCATTTCAAT
>JAAAKQ030339149.1:0-14671 GCA_010016005.3 Zanna intricata
ATAATAGAGTGTTCCTTGAAATAATTTGCGAAAGTTGTTCGGATGGCGGCTGGATCCGACATCGGATCGCTTGTCGCGCGCACGTTGGATAGACACCAAATCGCTCGCACCGCTCAGGACGCCTGCGGGATCGCATCGCTCGATTCTGTCGCGTCGCGTCGCCTACGTAGGACACCGCTTTATTATTTTTTATCCCATCTTATATTATTAAATAATTTTTATTAAAGCTGTTAGGACTATATATTTCGAGCTTAAAGTTAATTTAGCTTCTAGAGTATCCTTGAGAGTCACCTCAAAATACTTACAGCTTAATCTTTATAAATCGACATAAAATCAAATTTTTAAGAATTTTTTTTTAATTGCCAAAACCGTCCCTTTTTGCCTCTTTTATAGCAATACTAATGACTGATTAAACGAATCATTATTCGGAAAATAGTATGTATTCAATAAAAGTGAATGAAATATTATACATCCAATCTAATTAGAAGAGAGTAGGAAAATGTGACTCCTTGACCCGGGTGCCCCCCCCTCCAAATTCAGTTGCTGAATCTGCCTCTGCAAAAGGATGAGGAATATTTGCCTTCAATCTGTTACTTTAACGTATTTTGAATATCATTCTGTAGTATAATTATCTTTTAGTAAGATAAATTATTGTATTGTGTTTATATAAGTAATTTTCATTGTGATTTACAATAATAAAATGTTGTATTTAAAAATACGCGTGTATTATACGAATTTTTAATTATAGTGTCGATTCTCCAGTAAAATACATGAATTTTTAGTGAATTGTATATAATACTGTAAAATATTACAAGTATATATCTTAAAAAAAAAAAAAAAATGGGGGGGTGAAATTCCGATAAAGTGCCTTAAAATCTCATTCTAACCTGCCAGAATGCGAGAAGCAAACTATCTCATTTTTTTTCTTTTTTTCAGTTTAGCCTCCGGAACCACCGTATAGTATTACTTCAGAGGATGAATGAGGATGATATATATGAATGGAAATGAAATGCATTCTTGTACAGTCTCAGGTCGACCGTTTCTGTGATGGTTAATTGAAACCCAACCATCAAAGAATAGCTGTATCCAAGATCTAGTATTCAAATCCGTATAAAAGTAACTGCCTTTACTAGAATTTGAACCGTAGAATTCTCAACTTCGAAATCAGCTGATTTACGAAGACGAGTTCACCACTAGACCAACCCGGTGGGTTAAACTTTTATCAGTAGTGGACCAATCCTCCTTTTGTCAACTTCTGGACTTTTCCTGGATATTCCTAAATATCCTTCACAGCCGCACCGAATTATTTTGTTTTTGAAGTTTTACGTTCGGGTCTGAAAGTACTTTACTTATTTATTATTTACCCCTGAAGATTTATGAGATTAACACAACATCATGAATATCCCTTCTACTTTTGCAGTAGCAACAAATAACTGCAGAAAACCTCAAATGATTTCTTTTTCAAAGAATAATATAACGAGCAAAATTAAAAAGGATAATTTCTTTTAAATTTCCCCACTTTACGCCCACAATAGTAGAATGGAAGAAGACTCTAGATTAGAGAAAATTAGTCAAGTTTCATGACAACGTTTCCGATATTGTTACTGTACATAAAATTGGGCTGTAGTCGGAAATTCGAGCAATTCGGGTCGGTCCGTCGGGTTTGAGCCGGACTGAAATCGCTAACTTTAACTGTCAACCCGAAAAAAGTCCAGCCCGATCCGAATTCGGGCCGAGTCAGGTCAGGCTTCAGTTGGAGGTCCGACTCTAAACTGAACGTAAAATTTTATTTTCTTAAGAAATTTTTTTATATTTTTTTATTAATTCACCACATAAACTCGAAGCTTCAGTGTGGGATATTGAACCCAATGAGTCTGACTTGGATTCGAACCCGACAACCTTCCAGATGAAAGACTTAATGATCGGAGTTTGACTGTTAATTTTTGCTATTCTATATGGGATACATGGGCAAAGTGGTTGTATTTTTTAAATTAAAAAAAAAAAACATTGTTCTCTTCATAATTTTTTGAAATTTATTTTTTTATTTCAAAACTGCTGATGATTAAAAATGAAACTTCGCATTTATTTGTTGTTTTACAAATTATATAAAACGATCATTGAGCGCAACTCGTAATTATTTCAATAAAATAATTTAAAAAGGATATTTAAATTATGAACACAAACCATATTAATAACTTTAACAACGCACGTACGTATGTAAAAAATAGTTTCTTTCAAGATTACTTATTACAAGCGGACTGAAGAAAAGAGACCGCTAAACTACTGAAAAAAAAAAAAAATGGAAATAATTATATTTTATTTCCATCACACGTCTGAATATAATTAAGTATTACGAAAAGAAAAAAAACAGTTTCGTTAAACTGAACACGCGCTAACAATATAATACAGCAGTTTCACGATGAATAAAAAGGAAATAGTATTGTTGAGAGAAGAGACTGTCGGTCACATTGCCCCTTCTAAAAGGAATACACAACGAAAGCATACAAGACACAGTGGAAGCAGATGTTTGGATGGATGTAGTAGTCATAGTAGACCGACTATATCGTAGCAAAACAAATTCACTAAATACAGCCCTCCTCTTTCTCTTTTGATTGTTCGTTGTGTTCATGTATGCGTGCGCGTTCCGAGTTTTGTTAGTGAGGAAAGGAAAAGGAAGGGGAGACCATAATATATGAGTGCAAACAAAGATGACTGACTAAGAAAAATCACAGTCAAATAAACAAAAAGAAAGAACATCGGTGGTCCGAGTTTTGCTTCTAAACAAAGAGAATTCATACACGGACAAGAAATTTGATTAATATTTATTCAATTTTTAGGCTTACGTATAGAACTTTAATCGTTAAAATATGTCGGGTATTAAAATCTACATCACAAAATGAATCTAATCTAACTCTATCAGTTAGATATTAAATAAACACAGGTTATTTTATTTTTAATACAAAAATTTCAGTCGTTGGTAAATCCAAAAACGTTAATCACCTTATTATTTATACAAATAATGTAACAAGACTTGTTAAGATTATAAATTTCAGAGCAATCGGTGATTTTTTTTTTTTTTTTAATACAAAGAACGCTTTACGGATTGGTCTCTTGTAAAACCATATAATTAGGCTTTGACCGTATCTTGAAATAATGCCTAAATTCTTTGACCTTATCTCGAAATTAAGCAACTAATCTAAGCTAATCGGCTGTATGAATAACCGATTGTTTGTTCATTACATTAAATTACATCATACGATTAATAACCCGATTCAGATGGAGGGTACTAAACGTATAATGGAAGTACACTAATTAACTGTTTACTTAAATAGCTAATAGTTTACATGGAATCTAACTCAGTAACTAGATGAAAACAAAAAACCAGGCGTACAGCCTTAGATAAGTTGGTAAAATCCATCCCTTAAAGTCCATGAAAACGCAATCATCCAGAAAATACGTCCTGGAAACAGAAGGATGTTTCTTTAAGTAAAATCTTATGATTGGTGTATACTGCTACAAATAATGAGTAATCCATCGAGGATACTTATACTAAAAAAAGAGCTGAGCTCGCAAATTTAATATTTAACTATTATAATTAACGTAATATTTCTGAAAGTTTAATCAAAATCGTTAGTGCCTTTTGTTTTAGAAGGATAAAATTTTAACTCGCCGAAAAATCTATGTATTTACAAAGTTATCGAGATAGAACATATTAAACTTGACGGAGATTAATCTACTAATGTTACGGCCACTATCTCCCAACAAAAAAATACTTAGATATACCAAAAAAATTTTGTTATTTTTTTTTTATTCTGAAACTCCGTTCCAGAACTACAAGATCCGTCCAAAACTGTACATGGAATTTTTGAACGAATACTTTTCTTATTAACTTTGGGTAAAAAACTTTTGAAAATAATAACATTCAAACAATTAGCAATTAGTGGTTCAAATATAGGTTTCAAGAGTGATACAAGCTACAAAAAAAAAAAAAAAAAAAAATCAAGGGTTTTCCGCAATATATCTTTTGATAAGTTAAATAATATTAATAAAAAATCTATACAATTACAGAATTCAATAAAGTCACAAAGTACAAAATTTAATGAATAACGAAAAATAATAGTCAATTCAAAAGATAGAGCACTTAAAACTGAAGCAAAGGCAAAAAGACTGACAAATATCTAGCAACTAGAATCCTTTCATACAGATAAAATTGTATTTTTGAAGTAGTATATTCTGAATATCATAGTTTTTTATATCAAAAATTTTTAACGAAAATGTACAAGCACGTAAGTCTTTTTGCATTTCCTTTGGATCATAGAGCGTTCATAAGTAGCAACTAAGTATAAACAAGAGATTACAAACGATAAACACACCTGCAATTAAGCGATTAGCTTAAAGTACAAGCGTTTCCAATTGAAGGAAGAATAAACCAACCAATGAATGAATGATGTTAAAGACGAGACGATAAAAAGAGTTAGCGAGTGACGATAACAGTGAGAAATCAAGGAAACATATCCAAAAGCAAAATACCTGATATCAAAACAACTACTAACACGTAATCTCCATGTGCGAAAAATGGGAAGCGATTGTTTTATATTTTCGTTGACGAAAGTAAATAAAAATTAGTAATAACATGATTGAATTTTCAATTACAGAATTAATACAGCTAAATGAATTAATACAACGTTTATTTACAAACACAAAAATTCGTAAACGCAAAAAACCTCTGATGACAACTTTGAATAACAATGTCAAAACATATTATTAATATAATATTTATTTTGGAAGAATAAAAACTTATCGATCTGATTTAACGAAACAAACAGAAACGTAAATCTGAATTACTATAAGTAAAATTACAAAAAATAATTATGTAAAACAAATAACCGACTAGCATTTCATTCTTTCCGTTCAAACTATAAATAATGCCTAGTTAACAAACGTCTACCAGCTTTGCGTACTTTTGAAAAATTTCAATATTTTATTATCACAACACATGGGAATGACAACACGTGACTATTTTGAATACGGTATGGTAAAGTGAAAGATTATTAATATTTAAAATATAACACTTTACTACGATAAAAAAAACTTACCTAAATTTTCGGCAAGTAAATTGGTCAACACGTGAGGACATTCAGTTTCTAAAGCAAAACAAAACTCTTTAAAAGCATCAACACCTTTACGGGATATAAGTTCAATGAAAACATCACCTTTAACACTTTCATTTTGTTCGTTTAACACTAAATCTTCATCTTGTGGACTCAAAACACCTTTTTTAACAAGTACAGTCAAAATATTAGTTTTACTTAATTCACGAACTATCGTATTTTTATGTTTCTCTAATAAACTCACGACTTCACTTGTACCCGCCATTCCTACTAACACGAGTAAACTGTGTGTTTTGAAAGTTTACAAGGTTACTCCACAGCCATTGTTATTTCATTCATCCGTAAACACGCTCAGCACTAACGAAGTTAGACTGGATTGTGTATTGTGCCGCCATCTATTATATGCTTCATAAACAAATATTTATTTTCCTCTTTAGAAAAGACCTTCATTTATGAAAACTCTACCATAAATCAAAAGTATAAATAATTGTTGTTACTTAGATTTTCTTTGAGCCCTATAAAAAATGAATTATATTAACTTCAACGTTTAACTAGACAACATTTTATATTTACAAAAATATTTTTTCATTGAGTTTGCTGTAAACACGCTTATATATTACGAGAATTAAAGTTCTGTTTTTAACTAAATGTAAAACAAAACTAAAAAACGTTCCATTTAAAAGTTCAAGTCCATTCTAATTTTTTACTAACGTTTCTACTAACGACGATTCTAACCTCAATTCGTGTTGCAGTAAAATGTTGCTTTCGGTGGTACGAACGTTGCTTGTGTTTGTTATGTAAAATTTAATGATATTTTTGTGTTTTTAATCGAATTTATATCAATTTAAAGACATAAAAATGCCTTCAGATAATCAATATGAGGATTCAAGTGAAGCCGAATCAGGTAAGTCTGATAAGGACAATTTATAATCGAACAAGTTACAGTAATGTTTAGGTTAAGTTTTCATGATTGAACAAATTCCTCATTCAGGAACATATGTTTGAAAAATTTAAATGTATTGTAATTAAACTACTTGAATATGCAGAAAAGTAAACACAGTAAAATAGATTTGTTTTCAAATTAGGCATCCTCAGGTCAACTGTAAATGTTACAAACTGCCATACAATAAGCGAACTTTCTAAAGTAGATTTGTCATACAAATTTAAATTTGTATTTAAAATACAGGTTTTATTATCTAACCTTATTAAAAAAATTGGGGTAATGTTGTAATTTCAGTTTTGTAACAATTATGGATAAAAAGACTTCTCTCTCTTTATCTGTTTAGCCTCCGGAACTATCGTAAGGTATTATACTTCAGAGGATGAATGAGGATGATGTGTAAATGTAAATGAAGTGTAGTCTTGTAAAATCTCAGATCGACCACTCTCAAGAAGTGTGGTTAGGTAAAAAGACTTATTTATTCTAAAGTGACATTAGGTGCTAACTATATTCCCCACTGAATCCCAGATTTAGAACACTGAAGAGTAACTGTGCAAAAGATTGTTGAACATTATTATGTTTAGACCGATTTTTAATTGTTAGTGTTTTGAAAGTGCTGAAGTAACTAATTTCAAAAAAAATATTTTAGAAAATATATTTTAGCTTACTAGAGAATTTAATTAATGAAATGGTTTCCCATAACTTTTTAATTTTAGGTAACTAATCTTTCCAAAACTATCAGCAGTAAATTTCATTTAGATAGTATTAATAATAGCAATTATATAGTGCTAAATAACTTATTCACTGTGATGTGACAGATTCATTGCTGGTGTCTTTGATTATCCTGAACGATGTATCTAATATAAATAGAAAACACATTAGATTTGATACTGACAAATGAATTTGATTTTGTATCAATGGTTAAAGATAAAGAACCTCTTGCTAAAGAAAAACTTGAATTGTGAGCATCAAATATAATTATCAACTTAAGTGTTGTTTCAGAACGATGCCCAGTTAATAATACGAGTTGTAATTTTAAAAAAGCAATTTTTTAAAAATTTATAACTTATTTAGTCAAATCAGTTAGAACTTTACTAAATGATTCATTGATGTAGATCTAGATGTGGATCAGTTATATCTTAAAATTAAGTTAATATTTAACTTAACAGTCCCTCTAAGTTCTAAAAAAGAGAAGAAGTTTTCCATTATGTTATAATAACAATTTGATTAAAATTGTATTTGAAAAAAAAATCTTACGTAAAACGCAAGTTTACAAATGAATTTTATGACAAAATTTAAAGAAGCTAAAAGGAATGGTAAAATTTAAAATTAATGAGGCATATTTAAAATATATTCAGAATGTTAAAATGATGTGAATATTGACTGTAGAAACTAATTGTTTTTTGTTAAGATTAAACATTGACAGCAGTGATGAATATTTTTCTGGTAACTGTTGATTAAGTTGTAATAAAAAAATAGCACAAGGTTTCCTGATTACTATTAGATTGTTTATTCAAACTTCCCATAAAGTTTTTTAAAAGGTTAATAATTTTAACAATTATACTGACGTTCTGTATATCTGAGTCTTATCCGAATAATAGACAGCAATATGTAAGTCTTAAATGATTCCGAGATATACTTTGGTTCTAATTTATCCCTTCTTTGTTTCTAATTTTTATTAATGGATGGGTTAGACAGTCTGAGTTACTTCTATTTGCAGATAATATAAGTTATTTATATGTTTGCTTGTTTTGATGATGCTGAACTTCTACAAAATTATCTTAACAAAATATTTTTTTGAAAATTTAGATTCTTACTATTTTTTGTAAGGCCACTTAATGAATGAATTCCAGATGCCCTCTTTATAATACAGGAGTAATGTAGCTAAGTTACAGTATTTGCACAAACTGTTTTGTGGATAATTCTTGGCTTCTAACAATTCATTTTTGTTTCAGCAGTAAAAGGTACTTCTTGACAAATATTTAGCATACCAAAAATTAAAATGGCAACATTTTGTCTGTGAAATAATACATTTACAATGACAATTCATTTTTTTGTTATATCTAATCACTACACTATACTGAGGTGAATTTCCTTTTTCTTCAATCTTTTTATCTTGTTTATATTTTTTTTCTTTTTTGTTTATATATATTTGATAGATGTCAAAAATTTATTGAAAAAATATAAATATACAAATGTAGCTATATATATAAATACACAGCTAAGTTTTGCCAAGTAATCTGGCAGTAAATTATAATTAATCATTAATTTAAATCAAATTTCATTTAAAAAATCAGAAATCAGATCTGGCAGAAATGCTGCATGGATGCAAACTGCTGGATCTTGTATTAAACTGTTGGATTATGTATTGTTTTCAGGACAAGAAAGTGGCTCTGGATCAGAGAGTGATTCTGGTTCTAGTCGTAGTGGTAGCCCTGCCTCTCAGAGGGTAATAGCAACACCTGGAAGAGGTGATGGAAGTGAAAGTGAAGGTGCAGCAGCTAGTGAACAGTCTGGTAGTCCAGCAGTTTCTAAGACGTCACGTAGTCCGTCACCTTCTGAAAGATCACAGAGTGCTCGATCAGAAAGTCCAGCAGGATCTGCACATTCAAATAGGTCACCAAGCCCTGCTAATTCTGAGCAGACAAACAGATCTCAAAGTCCAGCAAACAGTGAACATTCAAACAGGTCACAAAGCCCAGCTTCATCAGAACATTCTAACAGGTCTCAAAGCCCTGCTAACTCTGCCCATTCAGGTAGTCCAAAAACAGCTAGATCTGGTAGTCCAGCAGGTTCAGCAAGCCCTGCTAGATCTGGTAGCCCAGCCGGATCAGCTGCATCAGGGAGTCCTAGAGGTAGTCCACAATCTCAGCATTCAGCTGCAAGTCCTGCACATTCAAATGCATCTGGCAGCCCTGCTAGATCTGGATCACAAAGTCCAGCACGTTCAGAAGCCAGTCAAAGAACAGCTAGATCGGCTCGTTCCCGTTCTCGTTCTGTTCGTTCACATTCACAATCGTCTGTACACTCACAATCACGTTCACGAAGTCACTCTCGCTCCCGATCAGGTAGTCCTGCTCCTTCAGAAGCCTCAAGAAGTGCTAAATCTGAAGCATCACAGCATTCAGAACCAGAAGGTAGTCCCAAGTCACATAGATCAGCAAGTTCTAGAAGATCTGGAAGTGCTCATTCTGCAGCTTCTGGATCTCCGAAAAGTAGGACTTCAGGATCCCCTAAAAGTAGGACTTCAGGATCCCCTAAAAGTAGGGCCTCAGTATCCCCTAAAAGTAGGACCTCAGGATCCCCTAAAAGCAGGACTTCAGGATCCCCTAAAAGCAGGACTTCAGGATCCCCTAAAAGCAGGACATCAGGATCCCCTAAAAGCAGGGCTTCTGTATCGCCAAAAAGCAGAACTTCTGTATCTCCAAAAAGCAGGGGTTCAAGATCACGTTCACATTCACCAAGTCCTACTGCAAAAAGTGGAAAGGAATCGGGATCTGAACATGAGGAATCTGGTAATTACTGAAATTTATATTTAAAACTTTAAATTGGCTTATTTTATAAATTAAAACTTTTATTTGGCTTATTTTGTAAATTATGAGTAATGTGAATAAAATATACTGATTACAGAGCACCATATGCTTATACAAATCTAAAATTACCTAAAACAAAACAAATTTTTTCTAAGCAAAAATCTTAGAAATCAGCAAAACTAGTGGCTCTTGCATTGACATTTGTGTTTAACCCTCTTTTCAATTTATTTAATAGTTACCAAATCATGCCAGTTTCTGTTTCATTTTATGTATAACTGTCCTAAACTGAGCCAAGTTCCATAAATCAAAACAAATAAATAGCAAAAAACTTATCCATCTTTGTAAAATGTATGTACATTATAGCAATATAATTTTTTTAAGATTAACAAAATCAAACTACTTCATAAATCAAAAAAATTTAAGTAAAGCTAAATATTTTATGCATATGTGTATGTGGAAGGCTACATTCCCATACTGATTGCAGCGCAAAATTTAACAATTTAAGAAAAAGATAAAACAAGACAGAGCTTAGAAAATTTCAAAATTCATTCACACACTACATCAAGATAGTACAAGTAAAGTAAAAGTCCTAAACAAATTCATCAAACTATCAACTATGTGCATGCGCGCGCGCGCGCGCACACACACACACACACACAATAACACAAATACATTTATTATTGTATTTTTTACTGTGTGTATTTATGTGTAATATGGGTATATTTATATAAATACATTTATGTATATATATTTATATATGTTTTTTTTTTACTGAAAATTTCAGTCTTTTTTCAATAATATTTATAATATTTTTCTTTACAAACACTAAATTCAATATCCATGATTTAATACATGTTTTCCGCTATTATAAAATTTAATGGATGATGTATTCCTAGTTCATTTGTGCCTTTAAATATCTGTTTTTTCTAACTAAACTTTAGCTACATTAATTTTTATTGATTTTAATCTAATGATGCATTGAAGTATTTGATTTTAGTTAATTTCTACATATCCTTATTAACAGCCGATCCAAATTATAGTGAAATGTGTATACACACATGAATGCTGTAAATATGCATTCAATTTTGAGACACTAGCCATTCCTAAAAATTTATCTCATGCTTGATTTAAAAGGGAAAGTGAAGAATTAAGATGTTCTTTACAATCTTCTTCTCTGAACTCAATGCATTGTTGTTTATCAATATTAAACCCAGAAAAATTTAAATAATGTTCATCCCTGTCAGAAAAATTGATTAGTACCATTTGTAAGTCATCTGTTTTACTTACATCACAGCCATAAGAAGGACTGACACAAGCAGTATAAAGCAGACAAATTATTTTACCCCTTTCTATGAGAAACTATGCATGTATATGTTAATTTTGTTTGCTGCTTTGAACTACCATAGACTAACAAATATTCTGTAAAAAGATTTTATAGAATTGGGCTATTTATTCAAAATTATGAGGTACCATTTCCGGTTATAAATAATGAACACCTCATAATTTTGAATAAACTTAATTCATATTATAATAATTTAAAATTAACTTTTGAAGTAGATATAAACAGGACAGTGAATTTTCTAGATGTTAGATTGAAATTAACACAAATAATAAAATTGTAACTTTGGTATACAGAAACCTATATCCAATAAAACAACGATTCATAAAAAATCAAATCATCCTTGGTCTCATAAAGTAACATATATACAAATATGATTAATAGAGCTGCCCATTGTATACAAAATTATTGAAGAGAAATTGAACACAGTAATAAATACTATAAAACAAATCACTGCCAGCCTCCGTGGCCTAGTGGTAGCGTCTCGGCCTTTCATTCGCAGGTCCCGGGTTCGAATCCCGGTCAGACATGGCATTTTTCACACACGCTACAAATTCATTCATCTCATCCCTCTGATGATATATACTTAATTGTGGTATATATACTTAAAAAAAAAAACAAATCACTACTCAAAATGGATATAGTTCTTTGTTAATTAATAATATATAAATATCAAAATTAATCTGTTTTGTTGTTAATGAGAGTCGACATGTTTAATATTTTATTTGTTTTCTGTTGACATTATTTACATCAATCTTGTAATTAAATTTTCTACAATTTATGTTTAAAAAATGTATGATTTACCAATTTAACAACATTATTGTACGTCAAATGTAAAAAAGTGTTCCCTATTTTTGGCTTTTTACATGGGATATCTTAGAAACTAAGAGAGATACAGTTCTGGGACCTATTTTTTTTTTTTTCGATTTCTCAGCTTAAAAACCATAAGAAACAATTGAATTTGCCCCTTAATTAACCTTCCCAGAATTTCAGAAAGCCTTAATTTACCCGGAGGAACTGAAACTTGAGCGAAATCTTTCACCCTGTATAACTCGCTAATGAAGCATTTTCGGACCTATGTTTATATGAATTTTTTTCTTATTTTTATCCTCTAGATTGAGTTGTCAAAGTATTGCCCTATCCTCCTGAGTCATTCTGTATATAAATAAATATAACAAAGACTCAACTTGATCAACCTTCTGACAGATTTTGAAGGAAATATACTCTTAAAAGCTGCAACAGATAGCTGCACCATGCAGAAAATTTCTAGATAAAGCAGGAAATAAAATTTGCTTATTATATAGAAGAAACTGTATCAATAGTGAATTACACAACATACATTTAAAATTATTAAAAGATTTAGGTAATATAATTTTTAATTGTATTTATGAATTCACTAAAACTAATACTAATATATATAAAAAGAAAAAAAATCACAAAAAAATAAATGGTTTGATTAGAGCAGAAAATAGTAGGAATTGTAATATATGAAAGTGATAGCATTCATAATGTTCATCAGGCAGTAAATAATGTAGTAAATAAAGATGATATAATTTATACAGGGGTTGATAACATTTAAGAGAAATCAGTTCAACTTCAAATAAATTAAGATTTAGTAAATCTAACAAAAGTTGTTTTTCAAGATAAAGAAATTTATTAATGACAAATTCAATTAAATTTAACCTACCAGAGAATAATATTGATAAAGTTATAAAACACGCAATAATAGATTCAGAATTTAATATTATTCTAATGAAGATAAAGATAAAATAAAAATAATTTAAGTAATAAAATTTACAAATTTAAAAAAAAAACAAGAAATGATAATAAAAATTTATTTTATATTGGGAATTCAATAATAAATAAAAATAGAATATATAATTTAAGGAAAAAATTAAAAGAAAATAATTGCATGGTAGTTAAATCTGATAAAAAAAGAACTTCTGTTATCATTTCAATAGATGAAAGTGATAATTCAGTGAATAAGTATATAAAAGAAAACAATTTTAAGAAAATTAATGACCCTTAGAATAAATTTTTCAAAATTACTAAGAATTTCATAATTAAATACAAGTAAATATTATAATAATAAATTGAAATATCATAACAGATTATACCCATATTAATCTTATGCATCAAAACTTAAAGGTCTTCCAAAGTTGCATAAAGAGGGTTTGCATGCGAGACTGTTAGTCAATTTTAAAACTGCTCCTAGTTATGTAATCTCTAAAATTATTAATAAAATAATTAGATCAAAGATTACAGTAACATAATTATATACATAACATAAAAAATGGGTATAAATCAACTAAAAATATTAATAATAAAATAAAAATGATAAGCATCGATGTAACTATTATGTACCCCAGTATTTCCAGTGACTATACAATTTCTATAATAAAAAAGATATTAATAAGAGCAGCAGATGAAGAACAAAAATTTATAAATAATATAATAATAATTATAAATTTGTGTTAACAAGATTATTCTGAATTTAACAGGACTTATTATACACAAGAAAATACTTTGCCTATGGATTTTCCTTAATCTGCTGTTATGTCAGAAATATACCTTCAAGATTTTGAAAGTAAAATAATTTTTGGTATAAAACACATCCATAAGATTTTATTGTGGGTCAGATATGCTGATGTTCTTTTAGTTATATATGAACCAGCTATAAATAATGAACACCAAATAATTTTAAATAGATTAAATTTTTATCACGAAACATTAAAATTTACATATGAAATATAACATAACAGGAAAATAAATTATTTAGATGTAAATATTAAAATAAATGAAAACAATAAAAAAAATAATAGCTGGAATATGTAATAAAAAAACCTACTTCTAATGAAATTATTATAAACAAAAATTCCAATCATCCTTGGTCCCAAAATATTAATATTTTTAAAAAAATATGATAGGTAGAACGGTAACATACACAAAAGGAATTGCATAACAAAATAAATAATATAAAAAATTTAGCTTTAAAAAATGGTTATCATACCTTATTGATCGATGATATATATGAAAAATATAGTTCTAAACATTTCAATTGTACAAACATTACTACATTAATACCTATTAATGGAAATAGAAATAATTAAAAAATTTATATAAATTACTGCTATACAAACAAAAAAGTGGAAGGCTTAATTTTAATTGATTCATATAATGATAAAAAATATAAACCTGTTTATAAACCTTATAATTATATAATAAAAGATTAAAAATATTTGAATAATGAAAAAATAAAAAATAGATTTGATTCTTCAGGTTTTTATAAAAAAAAATGTAATAATTGTAAAAAATATACATTGGTAAAATAAATAGATCTTTTAAAGATAGATTCAATGAACATTTTAGATCATTCAAAAATAAAGAAATTGGTTTTTAAAATATTGTTGACCATTATAAATAAATTGTTAACCATTTTTATTATTTATAAATAATCGTGTTATAACTAATTTAGAACATAACTTGGGAATTATGGAAAAAGTAATTATTGATATTGAGCATGATAATAATAATATGGTTATTAAATTATATGGTTTTATTATATGGTTTTTTTTTGGAATTACATCACTGATGAAGAGCCTAGGCCTGAAAGCGTTTTGACTTTTTTTAAAAATAGGGTAAGAATTTCCTGTATTCTGTACTTGCAGAATGGCTGAATTCTATTTTAATATTAAATTCTAAACTAAATTTATATACAGAGGAAGTATGGACTATATATTAAGTTTTA
>JAAAKQ030339371.1:11892-26206 GCA_010016005.3 Zanna intricata
TTAAAATTTGCGAAGCAAAATCACTAACAGCGCTGTGAGGAGCTTAAAAAAACAATCACACTGTCCGCTACAACGGTAACTCATGAATGTTATTTGACCAACTAAGCAGGGAGAGTATCTAGTAAACAAACCTAAAGGGAGAGGGCGGCACTCCAACTCACTTGCCTACAGAAAATAATTCTCATTTATTTTGGGAATCCCCTATAACTCACATTATTTTATTAAATTAAAGTGACCCTGCAACTCTCACTTGGAGCTCACAGAAATGATAAGATTTTTCTTTATTTTGACAAGTTACTTCAATTAGTAACTGATAGGTGGAATTTTCTAATATTATTATCAATTACCAGGTTTCTGGTGGTTTCCATTTTACCAATCTACTGTTAAATATGCTGAAGATAAGAATATTAAGATTTTTTAAACAAGAAGTTTAAGATATGTACTACAACAAGAATCTCCTGATAAGTAACTAAATGCTTGTTATAAGACAAAAACTAATTAAAAGAAGCAAAAAATTTAATTCATTATTTATCAAGTATAATAATAAACTTATATTAACAGAAAATACTATACTTTTTAACCTTCAAATCAACATCAGTTTTAGACACACACTGCTACATCTAGTAGTAGTTCTGATTAAGTATCAGAACCAAGAAAAATTCTATAACAGAACACTGTTGTATACTTTTTGTTGTACTAATTTTAATATAGAATATATATAATTTTGTTTTAAACACTAACTGATATAGTTTTGTTACATTAGTAAATTTTAATCTTTAGATAAACAAATTTTTCTCAAAAATATTTATTAGGCGATATGTTGTTTCACACAGCTGACTTTACTTCCACCAGTACTTGTAGTGATACAGCATTTGTGTATTGTTTCAACAGTTTTAGTGTATTTTAAATTCTGTGTATTGTAATATAATTTTTATAAATTTATTTTTTTATCATGAATTTTTTTAAAACAAAAGAAAGATTTAAACGAATTTAATATGATTCAGAAATAAATTTGTTCCATTTTTTTTTAAAGGTACCATTTACATTGTTCATTTATGATGTAATTATCATAAAAAATTTTCAATGTTACAGTATCTTGTTATTGGTAAACTAGTGTATCTACCAATAATACTACTGGCTTCATGTAGACTTCAGTAACACAATCACAATTACAAGTAGACATTTAGATACTATAATGTTATTTTCATGTTAAACTGTAAAATCCATTCATTCTATAGACATAAAATAAAAAAATTGTAAGAAAATATTCAATAGAATTTATAAACTGAAATTTTAGAAAAAAATACTCATAATTCCTTTTTAAGCCTTGATACAAAATTTAAAAAAAAGAATTTCTGGTTAGTGGAACAATAGACAGTCAAAAAAAAAAATTATTTTTCTTGTAAATTATAACAACATACACATTTTTCAAAGTCCAATAAATAATAACTACAAATTTATGAAGTACTTAATTTAAAGGTTTTAAAAACAGAATACCAACACTGTAATAGAGCCTGTCACTTAGAAATAATTTAACTGTTGCTTCTATGGTTGATAAACTGTACAAATCTTTTTTACATTACGGTTCTATCATCATGTACTTTATAACCAAAACTAAATGTTAAATAAACTTTTTAAAACAAAACCTTTAAATAAAAATGTACCTACTGATATAAAAAAATTTACTGACTTAAATAAAAATGATCTTACTGACTTTGAACCTTGGAATACAGTTGATTTCAAAGTCACATAATTCAAAGACAAAAAAAAAATGTTCAAGATACTAAGGCAGAATAAGCTGCCTATGCAGTATTACATTAAGTAAAGGGTAACATTAATTTGTTTGATTCTCCCAATAAACGAAATGCTTTGCTATCTATATGCCACCTGAATGTAAATAAAACATATTGAGATATTTTTTATCATTAATAAAGATAATCATATGATTTAACATTTTTTTGTTTTGTATTATATGGAAACACAGGTAAGTAATTTATATATAATTACTTACGCATAATGATCTTTAAAATGTAGGATTGATAATAGTTATTAATAATTAAAAAATTACAAGTTGATTTCCACTTTTTATCTTTTAAAATTATGAATTTAATGGAAATAAAATTAGTCATTTATAGTTTTCTTTTTACATGACAAAATGTCACTATCTGAAAGTACAACATTTTTTTTTAACTAAAATTATAAAATTCTGTTCATTTTACAAATACACCCAATTTTACAAAAATTCATTAGACTAAAAATTATATATTAATTTAAAATATGCAAGTACAGTATATTTTTTAAATTTAACCTGTTGTTCTTTTAAATAAATATTACAAAAGAGCTGGGGCAATGAATTGCATAACTTGTCCAGCTATACCAGTTGTCAAGAAAACCAATTCATTTTTTTTTTTCATTTGTAATATCAGTATATTACTGGAATTGTGACATCAAAAAAATGTTTCAGACTTCTTAATAATTTTTTTTTTTAAATTTTGGAGCCTCCCATGCTCAAAGGAAAGCGTTCAGGTAAAATAATTTTTTAACATAATTAACTTTTTTCTTTTTTTTTAATTAAAAAAATGTTTTTTTGTTACCACAGACCATAGGAGTGGGATGGGCAAAAAACTTTTGTATTAGTTGAAGAGCTATTGATGTAGAAAATATAGTACAAAAAAAAACCCTATTAACTCCTTTTCTTAAAAAAAGATACAGCTCTATATATATATATATATATATGTGTGTGTGTGTATGTATAATTTTTGGGGAGAGGAATAAATAAAAATTTTCTGGTAATTTAAAATCTTGAAAAAAACTTCAATTTTTGTTAAGATAAATTTTTTGCTAAAGTGATCCCAATAAAGATTAGAAATGTTATTTCAGCCTAAACACCACCCCTTTTTCCAAATTTTGCACAAACTTCATATATCCTTTTCTCCTGAAGGTATATCTACAAAGTTTGAAGAAAATCTGTCATTGGGTCCATAAAACCAAATACAAACCAATATACATACATAAACATATATGAACAAATGACCATCTGACAAAATGTGATTTTTTTGGACTTCGAGAAAATCCTTTTTTGGAATGAGTGAAAGTGAAAATCTGTGACAGTTTTTCCACAGATTTACAATTTATTTTAAGTTTATTGTTTTTTTTTTTTTTTTAGAATCAGAATTCTAAAACTTTTGTTAAGATGATGGCAATTGAAAGTGTTAGTTTTCCTACTGACCACTAGGGCATTTTAGCCTCTTTGGTTGTTTTGTCAGTTGGGTCTCTCCACTCATTACATTAATATGTCTCAAGTGAATTTATTTGTTCATAACAAATCTTTATTCCATTTTAAATTACTACAACCGTGTTGTGTTGTTAGATACAAATCAAATTTAAGTCTCTCCTATATGTATGTATTTTGTGATTTATCCAAATACTTTCAATGGCTATCGCCAGACAATATAATGTATTCATTTTAGTCGATAAACATGGTTGGAATTTATTAACAATTCAACAATTATTTACTACCTGAAACATTCTTAACAATTGCAATAATTCAAGGAAGGTTGTTAACAGCTCCTAAGACAACAAAACTTAAAAATCTACAAACTTTACTATTATAGCTATAGCTGCACGTACTGTTATAGCTGAAGAAGTAAAAATTTTAAAAAATCCAGTTTTTAACAAATACTTAAAAAAAAAAAAAGATAAAACATTAAAATTACGCTACTTGTTTCCACACTATAAAATTTTGTATAAATTGTAAGTTACAAAGGCAAGTCAAAGATTATTTACACTTTCACCATAAGACACCTTTAAAATTGTCATACATGCGCATGAAGGCCTGATCATGCCATTTGTCTTTTAGCTATTATAATGTCAAGTCGGCTATTATAATAACAAGTCAGCTCCACTAGGAGTTTGCAGCAAGGAGAAACAATAAACAGTTAACTGCTTTCTCTGGTAAAAAGATGAAGGGAAATGAAACTCATTGTTTACTTTTATCACAATACAGAAACAGTGCTTTATCAGGTAAAAGTGTTTTTGTGGATCAAGATGTTTAAAAGTAACTGGGTGAATGTAATGCACTAAGAAGGAAAAGAACAACCATCAACCTCCATCATGAATGACAAGAATCAGCAAGGTTGAGAGATTGTTCTGACGAATACGTGAGTTACCTTTCATAAGATAGCATCTTCAGTCATGGTTCTGCCCATCAAATTGTGCATGACGAGTTCAGCTTCCATAATGATTGGTACCAAGACAGCTTACTGCAGAACACAAGCTCAGATGTGATGACATCTGCCAATGCTTATTTGATCGCTTCAACAAGGAATGCAGAACATTTTTGAGCAGATAAAAACACTGGTGATAAAATGTGGGTTCATCACTATGAGCCAGAATCAGAATGCCTGAGTAAGAAGTGAAAACACCCACAATCTCTGACAAAATTGAATCAAGGGTGAGCCATTGGCAGGAACGGTTATGCTAACCATTTTTTGGGATGCAAAAGGTCATATACTTGGAAGATTTCATGGAAAAGGGGACTATGATCAACAGCACGAAATATAGTGAAAAGATGGAAAAGAAGCTGAAGCCAGCAATTCGCAAAAAAACCATCGAAATTTATTTCTGAAGAGTGTTCTTGCATAACAATGTCCACCCACAAATGGCTCACCATACCGTTCAGATCACCAAATTAGATTTTGAGTTACCAGAACACCCTCTCTACAGCCCAGATCTTGCTCCATTTGACTTTCCTATTTTCAGGCCGCTCAAGGATGCTTTATGAGGTCATCGGTTTTCCACAAGTTTAGACATACAAAAAGCAGTGCAAAGTGGCTTCGCAACAAACCAAAAACTTTCTTCTTGGAAAGAATATACAAGCTAGTGGACCACTGGACCAAGTGAATTAACAAGGGAGATGACAATGTAGAAAAATTATGTATATGTTGAACCCCACCCTATCTTTAAGTAAATAAATTGTAGAAATGAAAAGTGTAGATAATTTTTGACCAGCCCTTGTATATTCAACGTAAATTAAACTTATGCAAACTTACTTAACCTTAGTATAACTTAAGGAGTGATAGTAGATATTATTAACAAAGAATCACATAGTATGATAAACTGGTAAAAATGTTTATTTTTGTTTTTTTTTTTCTTATTCAGCTATTGCATGATGTTATAAACTGCAATAAAAGTGAAAAAACCTTATAATCATACAAAATTATTAACAAACTTATTTATAAATTAATCATTAAAATACCTTGATATAAACTGCTTATCAATAGAAGGCCTATCAACAATTTGATGCGTGATACTTTCATCAGTTTCATCAAATGTAGCACCAACAAATAAAGTTTTATCCCATGACACTTCAGCACCAAAACATCTTAATGTGAATACTAAAGGTAATCTAGGTACTTCCCTGTTAATGAATACACGTAAACCTTTAAATAGTGATTTTAATTTCTTAATACTCTCTGCTTCTTGTTTAGCCTTTTGTACAAGAGCCTCATCTGCTTCCTGTGCAATTAAAAAACACAAAATTATTAAACGTTGTTTTCCTAATAAAGAAAATAAAATAGAAATTTTGCCTTTTAGTTAAAGCGAAAATAATTAACAAAATGAGCCTTGTGGTACATTTTATACAAATAAATTTTTGCCCACATGCATTTCAAAACAGCACTCCACATGTTTATAAATAAATCAGAATGGTCTACATACATAATTGTTAATTTATTCATTGTAACAACACTGGCTTAAAATTCAAGGGCCATGGAGCTGATTTTCATAATTCTTTAACCACTTTTATTATTGACATCTGAGAATGATTTAGGCATAAATTTATAAATATATCTTCATTATTGGGTAAACAGTAAAAGAGTATTATTTTACCTTTTAACATCATTTTGCGTGCAATAATATTTTAAGATGCTGACATAAGTCACATTCTGTAAGGTAATTATACTGCTTTTATAGAAGAAATAGAGAAATATCACTGGATTAATTTAGTAAAAAGAAATAAGTGTATGGCTTATAAGGTATTAGCAATTTAAAAAAAAAAGTGTTACATCACAATTTATAACTAGGGGTGCAACATAATTTTTTTTAGTAATGGTGAATATTACCACAAAATTTATATGATTTAAATTATGTCTGTAAATTGCTAAGATGCATTTTATTTTCATGTTAACTTTGCATTCCATTTTAAACTGAAATATAGGCAATGCTTATGGTAATGAGTAAGTTCTTAATGAGTTCGTAATGAGTATGGCTTATGCGTAAGTTCTATAACTTTATTTCAATTAGTTATTACCTTGATTTGAGTTGTTTTTCTGTTTATATGAAATATCACATTAACATTAAAACCTGTTCTCTGAACTTTAAGAACAAATATATTTTAACCAGACATGGCAATTTATACACTGAAATCTTAAGCAAGGTCTGTCATTGAATTATTTATCAGTAGGCTACATTCTCTTGAAAAAACAAAATTTTTGATATTTACTCACTGAGAAAGCACTTGACAATAACAAAAAAAAACAATTAAATCTATATGCTCAAGATGCATTTAATTATAAAAATTGTAGAAGTAAAATTTAAAACAATTTTTCTAGGAAGTTTTATTCTTTATTTGGAATGGGGCGTACCTATTGACATAACTTTTCCGTGGTTTACATGCTAAAAATTGATTTAAGCAAAAAATGTCAAGCAATAGTATTATAAGTAAAATATATATTACTATTACCAAATTTCAAAAATGGGAGAGTTTCTACCCTCATCTTCTTTTGTGGATAGTTTTTTGTAATATACTAGTTGTGGATGAATTTTAGTAAAAGATAACAAAAGGGGCCAAGAATTAAATCAAATAAAACTAAATTATTTTTATACAATACATTATTTGGAATTTTCAGAGAAATAAATAATCTGGTATCCAGACAAACACAATTATGTTTATATGTTTTCTAATTTTCCTATTAATGAAGCATGTGAGCAATGATTCATTTTCATTTATTATTAAAAAAAAATTCACTTCTATTTTTTAGAAAAATTCTAAACTAATTATTAAATGAATAAAAGCTATTTCTTTGCTCACAAAAATATTTCATCAAGTAATACCTACCTGATTTTGGTTGGATAACTTTATTAACAATATCTGACTTCCTATATCTAACTGGACTTGTTTTATGGCACTGAATGATTGTTTGAAGCCAACGAAAGTAAAATTCGTTGGCTTACCAATTATTTTCTAAAAATATGTAACATGGCGTTATTAGATTTACATAAAAAAAAAATAATAATAATATAAAAACTTAGCAAATACCAATTTTATTATTGCCACTTACTTGCTGCTGAAACAAACTATAATAAATTGTTATTTCACATGCTGAAAGAAAAATTATCACTGGTAATACTTTAATTACATATATTAGAATTGAGTCGACAGCAAATAACAGTGGTACAACAAAAAAAGCTCAATATTATTAATTATAATAGTTGTATATAGGAATTTTTGTAATGGTTTCATTTAAAGAGAGGTAATAAATAATAAACTCCTTGGCCATTAAAAGTCTTTATCATTTTGTTATTGAAAGGACCCAAAATTGGAAAAAAATAAATAATAACTAAAACATAGCTGAATTCTGAAATTAGATTATCATTGTGAAGTTCATAAAAAAATAAACAAAGAAATCTCATTCACTGTTTTTCTATAATAAAATATTTTAAAAAATTACAAGGATTAAAAGTTAGTAGCAGTAATAAACTAGAATATTGGCTTTCCAGATAATGGAAGGCTCCCTTTTTACAATAAAACATAACATAAGCCTAAATCAGTAATTGACTTGAATAAAAAATTTAATCCACAGTTGTACCTAAATTTTTATAAGAGGAAAAATATTTAGCAATCCTAAGTAGAAAACAAGTTCCCAGATCCAAAGGTCTTAAGAATGTTTTCTTTATTTTTACCAAAAGAATACATGTACAGTATATATAAAATGATGTGTAATAAATGTACATAACATAATTTTGTCATAAAATAAATTCTAAACAGTAAGAAAACTAATACTAACATTTTCAAAAACATCTAATTTTAAATCTTCATCTTCATTTTCAGGACTTCTGGCAGATTGCATTAATGGAATATTTAATGCAGCAACTCGTTCACTATAGTATGACTCCTTATCAACTAATTGAAAATCACGTTTCCCTAATAAAAAAAAAAAAAAAAAAAAAAAATGGAATTTTAAGTATTACCTAATATTACAAATAAAGGTACTTTCTGATTAAACAGAGACCACCTGGTTTCAGAAGGAAGAATGATGCTTTTAAAAAACATAATGGCGAGCTGTGCCCCCTGTTTTTGTAAACAGTTTTTTTATTTTTGTTTTAACTTTGACCTTAACTTAATCTCTCTTTTTATCTGTTTAGCCTCTGGAACTACTGTAAGGTATTACTTCAGAGGATGAATGAGGATGATGTGAATGAAGTGTAGTCTTGTACAATCTAAGGTCGACCACTACTGAGAAGTGTGATTAATTGAAACCCAACCATCAAAGAACACTGGTATTCACGATCTAGTATTCAAATCCGTATAAAAATAACTACCTTTACTAGGATTTGGACCTTAGCTTAATATTGTAACCTGAGTAAGTTAACCTTGACTGCAATAAGCACCAATCTATTAAGAAAAGTATTTTCTTCAATATAGATAGCAAACAACCTGATGTTACAGTCACAGTGCGCTTTGTTGAGGTGGCCTCCATTTAATGAGAAAGTACCCAAATAAAAATAGTTAATTTTATTACAAGCTGACTATTACAGAATAGGCAGTTTGCTCAACTATTCAATGAAATGAGGGTAAAGAAAAATCTCTTCTTTCCATACAGAAGTCAGATGGTTATTGTAAGGAAAAGTATTAATCAGGTTATTGGAATTGCAAAATGAATTAATATTTTTCCATAATAAACAAACACCATTCTGAATCCCGTTTATTTACAGAATAATGAGTATATGTTTTGCTGTTAAATTACTTAGCTAATGTATTTTTTCATTTAAATGACTAGAATGTGAATTTACAAGGATGTGATAGAAACATTTTATTAATGACAGACAAATTACATACTTAGATTAATAAGCTTGAAATCAGGATAATTCAGCTTAAAGCAAAAATTTTGATGTTTCCACTCACTTTTGATTATACTGAGAAAAATTTAGATGAAGACATTATTATTCACCTAAGTTTGGAGAGCACGAAGATGCATTTGTATGAGCTAAAAATTCAGTTCACCAAATGAAGTATTTTTCAAAAGATAAAAATGATTTCTTGAAGAGATTTGTACTGAATCGATCTGGTGAAAGCGTTGTTGCAGCTACTAAGTAAACAATTGAGATTCACAACCAGCTCATTGAAACATCTGCCAATAAAATGTTACAACTACAGTTCACATCTAAAGATTTAGATATGTTTTGGCTTGCTTATTTAAAGTGAATATGGAAATTTAGCCACAAAAGCATTAAAAATATAAATACATTTTTCCAGGTCTTACCTCAGTGAGAAGGGTTTTTCATCTATGGCTGCGCTAAAAACTAAACATAGAAATCATCTTTTATCACTTGAAATCAATTCTCTTTTGTGCGTTTCTAATATAGATCCAGGTATGGAGAAACTTTTAAATGAAAAACAAATGCAACAGTCTCATTGCAAATAGAGGATTCTCGGTTAGCTGCTGAGCGCTAATCCCAGGCATGAGCTGCAATAAATTTGCAGCACATGTTGTAGTTAAATTCTTCATTAGCTCATGCTGATGTCACTGTAGAGCTACCATGGTCACATAAGAATGAAAGTGGCTTTAGCAATGTTCAGATTAAGCCACTGACATATTGTTGCCATGACAGAAGTGTGTTCATATAGTCATGGAAAATGGAAAGGGGAACCAAAAGAGAAATGTTTGTCAACAGTAGGAGTGTATCAGAGCTTCTCATCAAGAACAAGAAAAATGTTGGAGAAAAGAGAATTCTTCACACTTTTAATTGTTATTTATCAGTATTATTCTCACAACCATAATGATAACTAACACAGAGGGATTCAGGAATGGAGTCCCCTGATCAGTTAATAATTAAAAAAACTATTTCTATGATAGTCTGTTTTTTTTTTTTAAATAAAACTTTTTTTAATGAAAATATCTCCTTTAAAAACAAAATATTATAAAGAAAATTTATCAGATTAATAAAAATGTGTTGTAAAAAATCTTTATAAAAGTTCATGAAATTCTATAAAGGGAAGAAAACAGAGAGAAAAGTTTAACAACTATCAAACCAACCAATGAAGATGAAAAATGTATTATATGAATCTACTGATAGTAGTGTAACAAGTATAAACCGTACGTTTCAGAAGACTGAATAAAATTCTGGATATAAACTCTTTTATAATTTCAAATAAAAATAAATTAAGTTTTTTTTAATGAAGAGACTCTTTTTTTATACTTTCAAAATAAAAATTATGTCTACCTCTTAAGGCCAGCAAACTTGTATATGTGTCCACATCAAAGTTGGATTGTTAGATGATTATATTAAATAAAGTAAAAAGAAAAGTAATAAAATAAAAGATGAAAATTTTAAGAAAAAGCTGAAGATTTTAAAAATAAAATCTAGTTTGCTAGCTCAGTACAAGGTGTCATTGAATAACTTTTTAATTTTTTTCCCAACAGCTTTTTTCACTTTCATGAGCATTATTACAAGAATGTATTTCTAACAGGTAGCATTTACTACCCAAATAACTACCAATCCAATTTAAAAAGATTTTACTATAAATCAAATAACTCAAATATTAATAAAGAATAATAATTAAAATTAATAAAAGAAGATTTTTCTTATTTTATTTTGCTTTCTTATGAAATATACAAACTCATTCTACCTAATTACAAAAGAAAAAAATAATAACCTTTGATCAAACAATATTGCTAACAATAGATACCATAGACAATGAAACATCAATGATCCAACTTGCAGCATTATAACGAACCATGCTTCTAACTTGCCGCAGTAGCAAATGTCAGTTTTCAGTAAAGAGAAAGATTTCACCCTGCTTTCTGTGCCTTCAGCAATATTAAGCCAGACTTTAATTCTTGCAATCCAAAGTAAGGGGTAAATTTTGTTAATTTGAATGAAATCTGACTGAAAACAAAATAGGTCCTAGAACTGAATTTTAGTAATTTTTGTGAAATTTGGGGACAAAGACAGACAACAAAACACTACTTTACATTAACGTAAAATATCTTTGTTAAACAGGTAATAAACACACAAACATTTTAAATAAAACTTGTAAGAAAAATGATTCTGAATAAAACTGTATGAATAACATCCATAGAAAACAAAGAATTTCAAAGTTTATTAAAAACAAAATATATCAAGATGTGGCAGATTTTTAACTAGGTATTTAATGAAACAAAATTTTCAATATTAAAAATTTTAAAAAATTAAACATTTTAGGAAAATAACAAACATAAATAAAAACAAAAACCAACTTACAAGCAATTAAATAAACTGAATAGTAAATTGTATACATAAAAAAGTATTCAAATAAGCAAGCATTTATAAACTATTCAACATTATTAGCGTACCTGTCGCAGCAATCTTGGGAGGATAATATAGATTAAGAATATGATATAATCTAAAATTTACAAATCCCAAAAAAACAGTATAGAACTGAACAAATGTTGTCATGATGTTAAAATCAACTTCATCTCTAGGTTGTGGCTGAAAAAAAACATATCATCTATTAAATACTACAAACTAAATTTTAAAAAATAAATAATAACAGACTAACTCTAATCAAATACTTTTACTAGTCATTTTTAAGTTTTAATAAGTCAAATTAAAAGAAAAATGCTTACTTTTTAATGTTACAAGAAAACGTTTTTTTAAGTATCCCGTGCCTAGAAATAGTTTATATTTTTTAATATAAAATATTTCCATGCTGTAAATACAGTTTTCTTATTTTTAAATATTTTTCTTGAAAATGTATGGACAATTGTTACAGTAGTTTATTACAAAAAAAAAATTAGAAAAATTTTTTTTTTCTTTCTTCTAAAAAATAAGTAGGTAAATTATGTGCAAAATCCAAAATAAACAAGTCTTATATAAAACAACAGTTTACACAATCAAAACAACTTTAAAATAAAATTTAAAAATTTATTTACTTTCACATAACAACTAGTTAAACTTTGCTAAATTTTATAATTAACACATCTTTGCTGATAAACAAGCAGGTCTTTGCTCATGCAGTTGTACCTATCTTCATGTTTCTTGCTTCAAAATTTTCATAACTGGTCACACGATCAGAATCAGCAACAAATATATTAATTTTACTCAATTATGTTTGCTAACAGAATTAATTTCAATAAATAATAGTAACCTAAAACTTACCTATTAAGAATTTTTTAAAAGCAAGAGCCAGTAAATGGAAAAGAGCTACACAAATATAATTTGGATATATATATATAAAACAGTAAAATAAACTTTCTAACTAAATCAGTTCAAGTTTATTATTCCATAACCTATTATATAGATAAATCTATTACTGCCTACACACTGATATTTCTTCTTTACAGTAAATTAATTACTACACATTACAGTATAAGGTCTATAACCAGTATAGTTAACTCACAGAAAAGACTAACAGAATGCTTATATTCTCTCACAGAGGAAAAATCTGTACAAAACTATATTCTAAATTTTTATGTAGTTTTTTAATTATTACAATGGAAATGCTCATAACAGTCATGAGCCCAATATACCAAACTATACACAACCAAAAATAAAAAAAAATTAAACCACATCACTATAACTACTTCTGTTTTTTAAACCTGGAAGAGCAAATCATAATTTTTCAACAGAAATGTGGTGTTTCAAGATGCAACTGTAAAAATATTGACACATGTTTTGATATCTCTATCAGTAGAAGTACTGAGGTATTAATAGATACTAAATATATTCTTTATTATTCTCAGTCTTGACTAAACACATACTTTCACTGAAATATTTGAACTTTTATACACAAGGGCTATTTGGAAAGTAATTTCCAGTCCTCGGTATTGTACGAAGGAGTGATAGTAGTGATTCTATCTTTGCACAGTTGAATAGGCTAGTTCAGTGTGGTTATAGTAATGTTATTTGAAATATCACTCGCTTCTTCATTTTTATAAAACTCTTGTCAGAAATGGCTGCTGTTACAGAAAATCCCATCGACTGTAAAATGCATGCCATCGTCCATTTCCTTCATGCAATAAATTTCAGCTTCTGAAATTCATTTGTGCAGTAAATGGAAGGAATATCATGATTGGCAATGCAGTGAGACAATGGGGCCACATGTTTCAGGAAAGTTAAACAAACATTCTCAACAATGAAAGAAGTGGTTATCCACAACGCAGATGGTGATTACCCACAGATGAACTCATTGCAAGTGAAAATTTGAAATGAAAATTTGAAAAAATCATCGATTCACGATAACAGAATTATCCTATTTTTTTTCTCACTTACTGCGAGACACAGTAAGTGAGAAAACAACTTCTTCAACGTCAGTTGAAGTTGTTTTATATGGCCCATCTAAACTTGAGATGGGCCATATAAAACAAATGACAGGGCATGCCGAGTTCAGGCTTCATTTTTCTTCATGACAAAGATCAACCACATACTGCACTAATGCAATCAATACCAAATCAATAGTTTCAAATGAGAGTTGTTTAACCATCCTTCATACAACTCTGATTTGGCTCCCAGTGATTATCATATTACCTCTTCCCAAAAAGGAAGAATGGTTAGCAATGCAGCATATTGAAAATGATGAGGAGTTATAAAACTGTGTTACATGTGGCAAAAAATTATTTAACTTTTTTTTTTTTTATCATTTGGCAGTTTTTTAATAATGAATTTGAAGTTATTTTCTGAATATCCCTCATATGTGACTATGATTTAAAAGAATTAATGTAACATCTGCTGATGGCATAAATTCCCCGATGCCAGTTGATGACTGTGGCGTTATCAGACCGAGGTGAAAAGATGACCTCCAATAAAGCCCTTCAGGGCTAGGAACGGAGGAGGTGGTGTGACAACCGGTAATATCACTTGGCGGGCGTTATTCCCTTCGGGGGGGGGGGGACTCAAGATGATGGCATAAATTAAACTTCATTTTATGCGCAAAGCAGTCTTTTTTTTATCAAAAAATATTTTAAAATTTTCATAAGAGAATTTATATTTATTAATTCAGTAACAATGAAAGTAGTATTCAGATTTTCCGGTCATTAATGAAGATGAGTATGCC
>JAAAKQ030339593.1:0-26197 GCA_010016005.3 Zanna intricata
GAGGCCACACGCGAGGTGTCTGTGTGTGGGGGTCTCACGTGTGCTCTCCCCCTCTTCTCTCTCTCTCTCTCTCTCTCTCTCTCTCTCTCTCTCTCTCTCTCTCTCTCTCTCTCTCTCTTTTGGAGTCTGGTTTCACGTTGCAAATCATTGCATTTAACTTGTTACTAGTTAGCTAATTTTAAAACCGTGCTGGAATACTTACTTTCATGCATATTCAAATCTTATAAATCGTGAATATTGATATAAGCATTAGCAATACCCAGTGTCACTTCAATAAAACTATCTGCTATTTTTTACACAGTAATAAACGATAAATTTGGAATGAGCACACATATTGTGCATCTACTATTTACCAATATATTATCAATTCTGAATTAAAATGATGTAATTATACTTTGTACTTTGATTGCATCAATAGACCAAGCCCAAAATAAATTAACATATAATGCCACAATTCTCAATGAGGCAAGTTTTGCAGTTATAACAAGGAGTGAATGGGTACCCTTGCTCCTTTCCTTTTTGTATTTCTTGTTCGAGATGTTTTTGCTTTTTTAACCACTTTCATAACCAAGTAGATTAATAATTTTCAATGCCGGCTTCCTTTTTTCCACAATATAACTTGGGGCAATGAGTAATGAAAAAAGGTTATTAAATTATTACTTTTTTTATGGAAAAACTAAAAGAGCTGAATTTATGCATGTACATTTCTAATACATGCCAGAATAAGTTTGGTGGATTGAATGTAGAACATATTGGGTTATGAGTATTTAATTACAAGTCTTGATTGTTTCTGATTGTAAATTGGTAACATATTTATTCATTATGATTGAAAATTATATTATATTGTAGATAATGACTTATGGGTTTTATTTGGGACCAGATGTATTTGATTTTATGTAAATCGTATATCTTTTATTTTTTACATGTAATATTATATTCACAGCAATATTCATAAAACAATACTGTAAGTATGTTACATTTTTTTGTATAAAATATTTCATTATTATACAATGTGCATTACTCATATTACTTGTCTCTTTATAAGTTTGTAAATAAAATGTTAATAATAATGAATTATCGACATGACACCAAAATTATTATGTAGTAGTAGTTAATGTGTAAATTGTAAATTATAATCTTTACATTAATGTTTTTCTGTTATTAAATCAAAATTTTCTTATGGAAGATTAATAATATATTTAAAAACAAAAGTTACAGCATTCAAAAGTGCTAATATTATTTGTATAACTTTTAATATATATTAAATAGGCTGTTCATTGAAAAGCTTAAATTTTATTTTAAAATTTGAGTTACAGAGAATTCAGGACTGTTAAGCTGTATTTATTAGCTGGTGAGAAACTTTCAACATTTCCAGATTTAACTTTGTCAGATATTAAGCAATGTTAATGTTATTTCATATGTTGTCCAGTAATTATAATACTTCTTTCTATATGCTTAACTTATTCATTATTTTAAATGTGTTAATAGCTCATAATAAATAAATTTTAATCTGTTTTTCATCAACATTTCATAAATTTAAAAAGTAATTTTTACTATAGAAATTATTTTTAATAAATTTTCTTTTTCTGATTTTTTTTTACACCTATTTCATGATATTTTTATTGTAATGAACTATTTTTTTTTTAATATGTGTTTGTAATCTGTTGTTTCTGTACTACATAACTACCTGCTGCTGTAATAAAAACTGTGAAATCTATTAACTTGTCATTCAAAATCTCTAGCAGTTTATATAATGTTTATTTTTAAAGCAATATTTCTTTTTTAATAAACTTAAATAATAATCAATATATGATTACTTGTAATGGTATAATTACATCACTTGTAATGCAATGTAATTTTTTAATTTGAATTATTATAATAGACTCCTTCACTTCTGCTTAAAATTAAATAAAAATGAAATATTACATTTTATTTCATCCTGATTGTACTCTTATCATAATTTTCATCCAGTCAGTTTGTATGATGCTGTGAATTATGATGCAGTAAGATGCTACCCCTATCACTGTTTATGTAACAATGACTGTTGCCAACTTACTTCGTCATGGGATAATTATATTGAAAAAACGTTTTAATTATACAACTAGTTTTAATTATGTAACTGGAGCTTGGATGAAATATGTCTTTTCTTTATTTAAAAGGCGTAATTTCTTTTTAATTGCTTCAATTTAATATTAAATTTTTGTGTATGCACGTATATAATATATATATATATGTATATATATAAAGTTTGTTGTTTTTCATAGGTTTTATAAAAAAAATGCACTCATATGTCTATGCATATTTGTCTCATATACATACGTAAATGTATTATAACATACAAATTTATACATATATATATATATATATATATATATATATATACACACAAATATATGAGACAAATATAAATACATATATTTTTATTTATATATATATAAAAATGCACCCAAATTTGTGTGAAAAGGTAAAGTTTACACTGTAAATAAACATAAACTGCAAGTGCATTTTTATTAAACTGATATTCTCACAGAAATAATGATAAAGTTCTTACCATATTTGTGAATACTCATTATAGATTAAATCTTTTAAAATAATAAATGCAATTGTTGTGATTTGAAAATTTAGGTAGTTTTGGAATTGTTAAATCTTTTGTTTAATAATTATTGTATTAGTAAGTAAAAGTGGATACGTTCATCCATAACAAACTTTGTATGAATTTGTTATTATCATCATCCTTAAAAAATAATTTTGAGTGAAATTGCTTTCTTACATTTAATAAAATTTTGATATTTCATTTTTTACTTTTTATGCTGTTGGTCATGGAAAGTTGACTATAGAACATTATACCTGTAAGAGATTTTAATAATTTAAACTTACAATCTGGTTGAATAATTTTGACAGAAATTGAGTGCATAAATCTTGTTGTTACTAAACTGTTTTATTACAGCATAGCTGCTTTGACCTTTGTCAAAAATATGCCCTTGTTACACACTCATCTACTGAAAAGGAACTGCTTGCACTTCTTAATTTATAAAATTTTTGAAATGTTTACTTACAAATTGTAAGATTTGCAGTTGTTTTTTTTTAAATTTGTTCCTTTTAATTTCAGACTCCTTGTGAGTCTTTTGTGTGATAATACAACTTTTTTTCATTTTATGATTGCATGTTAAACTATTAATACATTGTTTGCTGTAAGCTTCTCCCTTACTTTACAGATCATTGAATTATTCTGGTATATTTAGATGATAAAAAATTTATCAATATCCACTTCTCTCTTCAGTATGTAAGAGGTTGTTGAGGAGGTGATCAAAACTTCCTCATTGTGGTGAGTCAGACATCATTGTTTGGAAGGAATCTGTAGGTTATCTTTTTGGGTGGGATGTATTTCATAGTGTGGTTTATACATGGATAAATCTTAATTTCTCATCATCCAACATTTTTTTCGTGATGAAGAGCAACTTCAATGTGAAATTATCAGTCTCCTCTGCTGCTTCTGAAATGGCTACTTGATAAAGTTAGGTCTTCTATAATAAAAACATTTATGCAAAATTTTCTTCAAATAAAAAAAATTATATATTTTGTTCTTTCTCTTCTTGAATTTTGGGTTATGTTATAAGTGATACATAACCATAGTATTTTCATTTTTAAAGTTGCCATCCGGTTTGAACTATTCTTTTTTAAATGTTTTAATAAAAGTATATTTTGTATACAACTTTTAAATTTTTGATTAGAGCTATTGATTATTCTAGCAGAATAAAGAAAGAAACAAAATTTTTAGTGTACTTTTACCTGTTTTTATCATGTTATGTTACTAATTTCTCAACTGTCAATTCAAAAAAAAATTGCAATAGTTAAAAATAAAGAAATTTTATTTCGTGCAATTACTTTAGAACTATAATGTAGGCTTATAATAGATAAAGTTAATCAGATGTTATTACATCTGTAAAATGATGTTACTAGAAAGTTTAAAATTGTAAAGCTATACTGTATTTAGTCTTTTTATTAATTTTATTTGTAAACCATTATTTTCAATGTATTTTAACTGTGGGCCTTTTCTTAACAACGATGTGTCAAGAATTTGTCAACTTAAGAAATGACAAACTGCTAAACCGTAATTATGCTTACAACTAGGAGTATAGAATGTAATGAATTATTTGTTTTTAAAATTTAGCATTAAATGAAGTTTTTTAATAAACTTTCAGAAAGTTTTGTGGATAACTGTAGTTGTGGCAAATTCATTAGATAATTCTTAAAGAAAATTTAAGTTTTTCTTGTATCAAGTGTAATGTGTAGTGTATCAGTTACATTATATAGTTAATTTTATTAATTCAATTTTAATTTGTATTTAAACATTTATTATTTAATTGTTGCCTTTTTAATATGTTGAAAAATATTACAAAAAAAAAAAATTTCATTTCAATGATAATAAGAAAAAAAAAATTTTTTTTTTTAACAAATTTTTTTTTATAGTTTTTGAAAATTTATAAGATGTTTTTAAATTAAGAATAAAAAAAAAGTTAAACCCGTTAAACTAAAAGATTTACCATTATTGTATGTTTACTTTTTATCTCTTATCATAATGAAAAAAGATGGTTTGTTTTATTTGTTTTAGAAATCATCATTTTATTATTTTTCTTTTGCTGCTATGAGTATTTGTAATTATTTTGAAATTCTTATTTAAAAATCATTTATGAATATATAATGTTAATCAAAATTTAAGTTTTTCATTTTACTTTCTTTTTTATTGTGATTGTATTTTATATTTAAATATGTCTATAATATCAATCACAATATGTATATGTAATCTATATTTAAATGCAGTAAACCCTTGCTCTTTTTGGACAGCTGATAAAAAATTTGGATTAATTTAGAATAAAATTACCCCTTGTAATTCAAAATGGAGGATGATTTATGAAACATTTGGCATAGATGATTGAAAAAAAGGAAATTTTATTCTTATCTTGTATTAAGTGTAGACAAACTATGACATAAATTATTTAATAATTTGTGTCCATCCATCTCTTCATTGTTAATACCATTGAAAAACACTGATATTAATGTATAAATTTTTTTTATAATGATATTTATGAACTTTAATCATATCCCAATCTTTTTCTTTCTACTGTAATTATAATGCAATAGTCTTCTTAATAATTCAAACTTGCTTGTGGATGGTCTTTATTTTTTGTAATTTTTTTTTATATCTTGAGATTTAAAATTCTGTGCTTGTTGTAAGTTAATTAATGTGATAACAATATTTCAATCCATGCTTTCAGTACATTTTACGTTAAGAATAAGAACTGTGTAGTTTCTGATTTGCATTCGCATATAAGTTAAATAAAACTTAAAAGGAATTTTAATAATAAAGGAAAGCAGTCTTTCTCAATTCCATTTAATATTTTTACACAGCGATCATTCTTGTTCAATTCATACTATATCTCTGTAAAAAAAATAAGTTTTACTTATTCAGAATGGCATTCACACATTAGTTTGAATTACTGAGGTTTAACTGTGCTATCTTACAGATTTTGAGGGATTTAATCAGTATTGTTTTATTACATAATATGAATGTAGTCATGTATTTATATAAACAAAATAACTGTATGTGTGTAATTTATTCACTTTAAGTATAGGAATAAACAATTGAAAGTAGAATAACGGCCATATTAAATTGTGTACATTTTAATATAACACTTTTATGAAACTGTGATGATTGCAATTTTCTTTTTTTAAAATTTATGCTATAAATGCAATCATTTATGTGTAGTAATTAGAGGAAAATTTATAGGATTGTGGAATATTTTTGAATTCAATATAAATTATTTATGTAGTAATTTGAACAAGCATTAAATAATTTGTATTATTTATTCGGTATTATTTCATTAAAGAATTAGAAAATTCTGATAATCTCATTAACTCAAGATTTCAAAAATTATACATTATTATAATGTATGTAGCATGATACAAATAAGCATGCACTTTTATATAGTAATGTATTAATGATCAGTGATCTTTCGATAAAAATAAATGTCAGATTAATGTAATAAGGTACAACATTCTTGTTTTTATAGTCTAACTATTAAGATTCTATGAGAATGATGAGAACAGAACATCCCCAGAGCAGAAGTCCTTTTCAATATTCTTGTTTGTATAGCCTCTGCTTGTTATAGTTTTTGTTTAAAAATAATTCTACATAGAAAATATGAACATTAATTACTTCTCTAGTATTTTAATGATTATTACACTTTGAAAACATGTAAAATAAATGTTTTGCGAATGACTACATGAGCATAATTGGATTATAATTTGTAGCAGTACATTTATTGCTAATCTTAAAAATATTACTACTCGAAATTTGATATTTAGTAACAGTTTTAAGAAAAAATGCTAGATTAATTGAAAGCTGAAAATGAAATTAACAAAAGAGAATTAAGGAAAGAAATCTTTTATATTATTTTATTGGAGATATTAATCTGTAAAAAAAAAAAAAAAAAAATTGACAGTAAACATTTGAATTAATATTAGTTTGAGAAATATATTAAAAAATGTATTATTTGGTCAGTTAAAAAACAACTATTTACAAGTTGTATTAGAATATTCATGTGACGTACACTCCAAGTAAGTATCTTTGAAAGACAGTTTGAACAAATTTTCTTTATTCATTGAGATTAGTAAAAGACTGACATGTTTTTTTTTTTTTTTTTGTAAGTCTAACACCAACTCTAATGTTTAACAACAGTGATGTAAAGATCATTTTTGCTTTTCGTATTGGAATGGAATATTCCCTTTTCATAAAATGTTATTGTTTTTCCTTGGTGTTTACTTTCTGTTTTTTTCTATATATTTATTCCATTATACTCAGTTTATTAAATTATTATGTCCATTAAGAAGCTTATGGAACAGATTTATCTGGTGTAGAAATTATGATTGAGATTATTAGAGTGAAATTGTATTTGAATAAAAAAGAGTTTAGTAGAGGTAATTCAAATCAGTACATCATTCTATAAAATAATAGATTAATTGTGAACTTAAATACATAACACATTTCTTTTTAACATGTTGACCACAAAGATATAAGGTTAGGTTAGTGCCATTTCTGCTACGAATGATTATTATATCCCTCACATCAACTAATAAGAGAAACAGAATTGGGTGTGTTCAGGTATTCATATTGCACCAATATATATATATATACCAAACTATTTAAACTACTGCAAAGAATCTGAAAATGGCCCTAGCTTTAGGAAAGCATAATTTTAGTAAATTTTACAACCCACTAAATCGGAGTAATAAAATCTTAATTATTCCCCAGAAACAACTTACTATACAATAATGTTTTCATAATTTTTTTATTTTGTTAGTTAAAGACACAGCATAATTTTATTTTTGCAAGATTGGTAACAGGTTAAAATGTATGTTTTTTTGTTGTGGTTTGTGAGTTATTGTTTATTTGATGCAGTTACAAAGTAGGGTTACAAGAGAAATGTTTATGGTAATTATCAAAATGCTTTATCGAAACATCTGTTGCAGAGCTTAAAGAGACACAAATACAAAACTGAATAAGTGAAGTGATACGCATTTTATATTTAGTGTTTTACAGTGATTTTTTTTGTAAAATTGAAGACATCTGTGCAAAAAAGAGGCAGCTCCACTTTTTTTTGTAAAATTAATCCTTTTCATATTATGATTCAGTATAGCGAGATCTTTTGTTTGGTGCAAAAATGAGACGGCTACATGTTCTCAAACATATTTCATATACATGAGAATGCTGTCTTTATTGGTCGTGAATTAGTTTCTTGCTTCTCCTGAAAAAAAAAAAAATGTGAAACTGGAGTTGTTGCCCTGATTTGCACTGAGATTTTCATGTAGGCTGGGATATAGTAAAAGTATTTTAAATATAATAAAATTAGATTTAGTATAGATTGATGAACTGATCAGTAGATGAAAATTTGTAATGATAATGTTGCCGGTAAAGTAAATACAAAGTATTAAGATGCTCATAAGCTAGTGAATTTTATTTCTTATTTTTTAAATATGAAGTGAATTTTGTCAACTCCACTGCTGTGAGGAGTCTGTTGATCTGTCATATATTTGTAGCCATTACTACTGTTACGTAAAATTTTGTTTTTCTGGATGCTTTCCCATAATGTAACATCATAATACATTAAATAATAGCCAAAAAATAAAAAAAAATTGGCTTTCTAGCTGATATTTATCTCAACAGTTGAAGATAATACAGTGAGGGGTTCAGTAACCCCATATGGCGGTTAACCTGTAGAAAATATTTTTTCCTCTTTCAGTTATTTTGTGTATATCAAGGCAGTTTCATTCTTGCCATAATTACCTGTTTGTAATTTGATCTTTTAAAGACTTCGTTGTGGTAATCTTCTGTATTAAAATAATGAATATAAAAATCAGTTAAGTACCATCTTTTTTATTTTCTCGGGTTCATGTCTTGAATTTTTTTTTTGAGTCATTCAATTCTATCTTGACTTTACTTCAGTTCAGTAGTGAAAAATATTTTCTTTCAGTTCTAAGCTTATTTAATGATATATTGTATATGTTAATCTTAATTTGATGTTTACTTTTCATACTGTTATTAATTTCTTAAGTTATAGCATTTACTTATTGCCATTGCTACTTAATGCTTATTTTGAAAATTGGATTTTCAAGTCTTATTTCGTATAAGTATATTCACTTAATTTAATTAAAAACACCATTTTATTTTAAAACTAAATTATCCTATAGGTTAACTGGAAAATTGAATGCAGATCCTCACTATGGATTTTATGTTTTTTTATACTTGCAATCATTTTTGATGTTCATGTGTAAAGAATTGCACTTTTATAAGATGGAGTTTTTTGTTTAGAAAATAGAAGATTGTTCTTCTTTTCATAACATTACTTGTTAATAATGACTTATAACAGCATTTTTTGGGTAAAAATTGTTTATAATAAAAAAAAATAAAAGAATATTACGTTTATACTATAATAGTATTTCTAAATGTATAGGATTTGGGGGAAATATGAACTCATTTGTTAAATTTTTTGTTGATGTTTAGATCTAACATTTAATTTATTGATAGGTTTTGGCCATGAACTTTTCTACATTTGTTTATAAAATCTTCCATCTTTGATCAGTCCCTGTCATGTTTATCCTTATACCTACCTTATTACAGTCTTGTTTGTGTGAGACTAACTTCTTAACAAATATAGTTATGGTTTAAAAATATCTACCAAATTTTATTAAAATGAGAGAAACATAATTTTCAAAGTATCTATTTTCCCTTTTTTGTATTTAACTATAACCTCTAAATTTACACTATTAAAAGTTTGTACATTAATGATCTAATTAAAAAATGTATTGAACAAAGTTAATATTGATGTTTTGATTCACTAATTAACTCAAGACCTTGAGTAAATTTATGCTAGGTCTTAGGTCTGAGTAGCACTTCCAGTTACTGATTGAGTTAATTATTGGTGATTGGTATTTAAACAAATAAAAATTTATCCACCAAGATTCCTATGGCAGTTTTTCATTAAGTGAAAGTTCTTTATTATAATTACTTATATTTATTACATTATAGTATACAAGTTTCAATTATTTTTTAACGCTATTTGTTATTCTAACGTTGAAGATTATTTGATTAATGTAATTGATAGCCGATTGTATTTTCATTTGTTCCAGATTCATAACTGTAAGAAAACTAATATTTGAAGTCAAATTGTTGATTAACTGAATTTTGAATGGTTTAATAAATATTATTATAGGTTTTTAATTTCTTGTATTAAAGGATCTGAAAGATTGTAAAAAAAAGAGGTAACATTTTGTTTTCTTTATAGCAGTAATGTAAATAGTTTTAACTCATAAAGTCTATTATTATAAGGGGAAATGAAATAATTTTATACTGTGTTCTTATTCATTTCTGTTACAGCAAACAATAACTTCAACATTATTTTATTGGTATTTTTGATTTGTGTGTAATATTTATTAGCTATAATTAAGTTTTAATATTAAAGTATTATTTGGCTTATGTTTAGTTTTTGGTTTTGAAGTGGTGTATGGTTAACAACGTGGTTATGCTTTTGAATGTGAAAGTATTTAAAAAAGTCACACTTTTCAGCATTACAACTGCCTGACTGCGTAGTAAAATCATTATTGTTGTTAACAACAACATATTTTTGCATTTACTTTGTACTTAGTATTTTTACTATATATAAAATAGGTATTTGTTTTAGTATGTATTGTATTTAAATAATTGTCAGTTTTAACTGTGTTGTAATATTATATAATTAAATCAAATATTGTATTTATTATTTACACAAAATTATTTCCATTGTAGTTAGCATAATATTATGTACTTTTATAACAATTAAAAAAAAAAAAAAAAAAAAAAAAAAAAAAAAAACCAACTAAAGCTTTATATTTCTGTTGCTATTTATGTAAATGTATATACATTTCTGTACAGCAGCCTTAAAAGTATTTATAGAAAGGTTATTCAATAAATATACATTTATAATATATATATAAAAACAATTTTTTTTTAATTCTTTTTTTGTGATTTTTTTTGTATGATTCTTGTTTATCAATTATTGTTATTTGATTATTATAAATCAACAAATTATAACTGCAAATAAGAGTTGCTCAAGATGAACATAGAAAGAACTAGAACTAAATTTTGTATCTGTTTATCTCATAATGGTTTCAGCTACATCTGGCTTAAACAGTTTTCAAACATTATATCATAAAATATTATGATCTGAAAGTTTGACACTGAAATGTAGCACTAAAGTTATTGTTGCCAGTTTTTTTTTGGTCGGTATTTAGAATTTAATGTATTAGATTTAAACATTGCCTCTATGTTTGGATTATTCATTTTATTTATCTTTGTGAATATTCTATAACACACAAATGTTATTAACCAGCTTGTCAAGGATACTCTAAAGTTCTTATATTTAACCAGTATCAATTTTTTCAAACTTTGTTCCATTTCGGTTTCAAAAACCATTTTTTATGAGGCCAACCTGCCTCTTTTCTAAAAACTAGAATTTTAGATTTATCAATAATAACTTCTAACCCTCATTTTTAAAAATAGTCACTAACTAATCTACCATTCTCTGCAAAAACTTTTGGCATAAAGGCAAATAAAAATCAGATAAAAATACCTTAATTTTATATCATCCAACGATATTTTCTTCCTCTATATCCTCATTGATATCAAATATAAACAGAAAAAACAAAAGAAGTGATAATAAAACATCCCCGTTTTAAGTCGTTTATCTCAAAACAAAACTGTTATCATATAGTTAATTGCTCCAAAACCCAGCCTTAGTATCTCTAAACAAATCTACCTACTTCCAGATAAAATGATGCAACAGATGCTCTTATTTACAGTTTGTAAAGAAGTGGGAGTTTGGAAATCAGTTATATAAAATATAGTTCATAAAAAGTTCAAATACAAGATCTACAAATCCCTTACAATATCAATTTTCTCTCCGATATCCCCATAACAGTTTGACTTCTTATCACACAACCTTCTAGAATATTTATACAGTTCATGGTACTCCATCCTAGACTGATAGTCATTACATCTTCCGAATTACTTTAACTATTAAAATTCCTCATTCTCAGTCTTTAAACTACCAGATGTAATATGATTTAAAAATGTTTTCCAATGCCCCCTTCAGACCCCTTACAATACTCCTTTCCTTGACCACTTTAAATAAAACATTAATTCTACTTTATCACTGTAATTAAATGTCATGGCTATTAATTTCTCTGACTCTAACTAGGTCTTAACTAACTTTTGTTATGCTTCTCAATGTTTTAACCCTCGAATGCCAACTATTCCTTTCAATGTTCCTGACCATTTTGACAGATCCACATAACTTATTTTCAGCTTTTTGAATGCACATAATTTTTCTGCCTTTCAACATGTATTAAACGAGTATTGAAAATTTGTCTGTTTATGTATATTCAATCAACTACCAAGATAATTCTCCGATTACTACCCTTCCTGATAAGTTCCTTTTTTCTAATGATAATGTATACTACAAGTTATTCTCTAACGACCATAACTCTTGTGCCCTTGATAATACTGTTTTCCCTCAAAACCAAAACACAGTCTACGTCATTATCTTACATAAAAATTAGCAATAAAAAGTGTATTAATTCTCATTTCCTTTAACAGACATGCATGATCAATTTATTACATCATCAGAATTCTTCAATATATTATTGTACATATTACATACCTACTTCAAAATAATTTGCAGCTTTGTTGTAAACAAATTTTAACCATAAACAAGTTTCTTTTTAACAGATATTCAATTCCAATTAAAATTTTTTTATTATTTCAAAATATGTACATAAAATTATAAAAGAATTAATGTAATATAAAATATGTACATTGGACAATATATATATATATATATATATATATATATATATTGT
Source organism: Zanna intricata (assembly GCA_010016005.3). Lineage (NCBI taxonomy): Eukaryota > Metazoa > Arthropoda > Insecta > Hemiptera > Fulgoridae > Zanna > Zanna intricata. The sequence continues at coordinate 12,454 of JAAAKQ030339593.1, forward strand.
CTCATTTATCTTTATGTGACCTCCAGTAAGTGATTTTCTGAGGATGGATCAGCGTTCCGAAATACTTTAAACGTAAGTAGACATCATATAAAAAATTCATACAGACTGATATAACTTATTAAATTAAAAGTAACTATCAATTGTGACTTGGATACATTAAAATGAATTTTAGTAATGATAGATTCAACAGTTCTATAATACAGGTCTCTCATTATTAGTTAACAATTGGTACAGTAATATAGTGAGAAATGTGTAGGAAAGGGGTAGAAGAGCTATTTTTTCAAATAGAAAATTGTTTTATAAATAATGAGTGTATCAAAAAGAATGACTCAATTTCAAAATCGTACATCTGTGCAATCATGCATGGTAAGTGAATGTAATTTGCATCATTTGAAAGCAAATTCTAGAGTTTCAGACTCCAATACTAGGACTCAAAAGTACCCTTCAGTAGTAAATAACATGTCATCAACGCAACAGGTGTTTTATCTTGTACAATTTAGCTAGACACGAGAACAAATGTTGTGTTTGTGTGAGTGAGTTTTCATGATTCAGCTGAATTACATCCCATTTATCAGAAGTGACTCACAATACAGCCATATCTATGTACAACACTACATTTTTACTCATGTTTTAGTCAGCATGTAATTAGACATAAAGTAGTCCTTGTTTGTTCTTGTGTACAATTTTTGTTTATGTAACTTATTTAGTTACTTTTAATGCTATTTAAAATTAATATAATGAAATTTCTTTAAGTTTACCGGAAGTTGAGTGTACAACTAGATTTTAATCTGTATGGCTTGAGTTATACCATTATTTTTAGACTATGTCTGATACCAATTCAGCTGATTATATTGCAAGATCATTCATATCCTATCTGAAAAAAGGCTGCAAAAAATCCTTATGCCAGGCAGAAAAAACACTGCTTACAAAAGTGAATTACAAAGTAATCCAACAGCAGAGATTTTGGATGTCATAAATAAAACTGCTAACATAAATGGGAAGTGTGCTGCTTCAGTGAACAATGAGATTCGCAAGTATAAACCACCTAATGCATTATGCTCGTTTAAGAAAACAAAATCCTACAGGTCAATTGAAGAAAAAGTTGATAATTTTGATAAAAACACAATTCTCATAAAAAAGTACATTAATTTTATTTTTGAAACAAACTGTCTACAATAGACAAAGTGTTATGAGTTGTAAATGATGATAATGATCTACCACATTTCTAAAGAACAACTTTAAGTTTTTAAAAAGTATGAATTTTAAATATGAAAACAAGGCCAGGAAACTGGCTTAATTGATGTAATATTATTATATAGTGGCATAGAATATATATGGATGAAACTCAGCTCAATGAAAGCCATACAAAAAATTTCATTTAGAAAGATGAAGCTGTGAATTCATCAAAAGAAGCCTTTCTGTGTGGCTTATCAATTGATAATAAGGCTCAATTGGATAAAGGTAAGCGTCTCATAATTAACAATGTCAGTAGTGATACTGGGTTTATCAACAGTGGTTTCTGGATTTTTTAATCTGGGCAAAGCCAGCTATATAACCGCTGGTATGTAGTTTCCACCAGATCTTGACACCAAAGGAACCCAAAAGATCAGGTGGAAATTTTCCAGATGTAAATGTTCATATTTATGTGCGTTTGGTTTTGGCCTCCAAATTACCTTTTATCTTCAGAACTACTGGACCGATTTTGACCAAACGTGGTCAGGTTATATCTATATATGAGGCATTAATGTTATTAAATTTTCAATATAAAAGGTCAAGGGGGTGAGGCTGTAGAGCAAAGGTCACTCTTAGCATCTAGATTTCAACCAATTAAAGTCTTTCTTAGGCACATTTGTTAACAATTAAAAATAACAATACTTGCAATAAAATGTTTTTGAAAAATCGAATTCCCGCACAAAAAAATGCTGTTGTAGTTGTCAGCTATGTTGTGATATCACAGGTGAGCTGTATAATTAAATAAATGAATAATATTTAAAGTGTAAAAAATATAACTCGGTCTGTTTGTGTCTCGAACTCAATCGCCCGGTTGACTCGGTACCTGTTGCGTTAAGCCTCACGGCTGCACCAGTGTCGATCGTACAAGCAAAATTTATTCTATGCAAGTTGTGCATTAGTTTAATTAGTGCCGACCGTCGCCGCTAGTACCACCACACCCATGCGAATTAAATACGGTGTTTGCGTGCGCTTTATTTCTTTATTTTGAATCATTGAATTAAATTAAACGAAAAAAATGTTATATTTCAATATAATGATAAAATATTTTAATGTAAGTTTTGTGTGTGTGTGTATCAGAAACAATCCACAGTTGTCTGCTTGTCTCTTTTTTTACTTGTATTCACATGAAATACGCCCTTGATAATTGCAGCTTTAGTTAATAATGTAGTCCATATACTGAAAACTTTAGACTAGATCAGTAACCAAAGAAGTTTTAAAATAACTATATTAAAATGGTTATATTTTATAATTAAAAAAAAAAATTATATTGATTTGGATACATTTTTGTGGTTAATGTAGACATTTTTCTCGGTAAAGCACATCATAGAAAATATCAAATCATCATAGAAGAATAGATGATTGTAAGCGATTATCCTACTTTGCTTCTGATACTGAAACAATTAATTTTTAAAATTTATCCGCATTGGATTTATTTTCCTAACAGTAGAGAAGAAATAAATGAAGCACAAGAAAATTAACTCATTTTAAAATTCTTAACTTTACAGGGAGACTGTGGATTAATAAAAATACACAAAATTTTTTAAACGATCGGTATAGTGGTTAGCATGCTGGCTTTTAAATCGCCAGTCTTAGACAAGATGTACCAATAATAGGCCGGTTGTTACTGACAAGGTGTGATATTTTTTCACCTATAATCTATTATATATATAATATATATATATTATATTTTTTCATCTACTTTACCTTTCTTCCAAGAATATATTCATCTTATATCATATTTTTAAAGTAAATTAAAAAATTGAAATGCATTTGTCTTTGAGGATTGTTATTTAAATGACCAAGGGTGTTAAATCTGTTCAGATATTTTTCCTTTTAAGGTTTTTGAAAAGTATTATATTAAATACACCCTTGTTGTATAAATTATTAGCTAGTTATACAGAAGTTACAAACATTATTACCTAATTATACAGAAAACGAATTTCTCACATCCATATAAACGGACACAATTCAACATTACTGCGTGCAATCCATTTATAAGTCATTTAGTAAGACAATGACAGTCATCTTATAATCTAATAGCTTTTAATTCATTCAGGAGTTACGAATTCAATTCCATAATAGCAACATTTTGATAACACTACAGATATATCTGCGTATGATCTCTTTCATTATTATTTTACTAACTTAACATGTAAAATACTTTATGTTTACGAAATTTTTTAGTTCAAGCTGCACGTGAAGAATACAAGGATTTAAATATTTGAACAAGATTTAATGCATTTCACTGAAAGAAAACTAAAATAAGTGAAAACTGAACAGTAAAACGTTTAATTTAGAATTGTAAAAGGAGGGGGGGGGAGTTTAGCGGCACGGAACTCTAATTTAAATCTTAATTATTTTTATAAATATTACTATTAAAAATCATCTTTTAGTTTACGTTGAAAAAGAGTATTCTTATAACGTTAACAAATATTAATTACTCCAATTTCATTGAGATTGGATTAGTTTTGATTGATATTGTAATTGTTTTATAATATCAATACTCCTTCCCAATCTTAGTCCTCCTCTCAGAGACAACGATGTAATTAGCTGATGATTGTCGTCAAAAACGAATACTACTGTTATAAAATATAACGTATAATATAATAGCTCGACTAAATCGATCTATTTGAAGTACTTTTTCAATGAATACGTTTTTTTCTTGTAGTTTACAATTTTAAACGTCATATCTATTTTTTCCGAAATTGTTATAAGAAATGTTTTTTTGGAATGAATAAAATAAAACTGATAAGTCATTAAACCGCTGTGAGGGATGGTGTCTTCTAATAATCTGTAGTTAATATTGAATTGTGAAATTTAGTCGGAGGGTAGTGGTGTCAAGCCTCGCATTAAGGTGCGGCAGGACCGTAATAATGGGATGGATGATGATGATCAGCCCCGATTGATCATCCAATAGTGACCCAAGGAGGTATTTATATTCGCGTTGTGATTTGAAGATGTCGGTGGCATTGACGGTTTAGTTTGGGTAGTCGACCTAGCAGTTGAGGGGATGGGCGAACGTTAGTAGCACTCGAGGTTGTTGCCCACTCGCTGCGAGTGGGCCAGCTGGTGATCGGCAGTACCCTTGCCATGGTTTTGGCGGTTGGAGCTGTTAATGTTGGCGGGATGAATTTTGAGATGACGGTCGACTCCTCTGAGTTCGAGAAGCAGTCAATAATTCGTTTGGTTGAGTCGGGCCGGTTGGTCCTGGCCGAAAACCCTATAACTCTGGTCTCTTTATGCGAACAGAGTTAGCGTTATACTAAGTCTTTGTTTGTGCTGTTTTGAGCTGGTGGTCGTGTGTGGCTGAGAACCCGAATGTCTGTTTTTGTGGGCCTCAAGAGAGGGTGGGGCTTCATTTACAGGAGGTTACCGAATACAGGGTAGGAGACATTATAAGCTGCGAGTGCATAAAGAGGTGTCTCTGTTGGCTAAGCATGTTGGTGCTCTTATCTCCTCCCTAAGTTTGATATCTACTCCCTAAGTTCTTGGTTTGGGGATACAAAAGTGGCGATGGTTCCTCTGCTGCTAGCCAACAAATTTCTAAAGGACAGCCGTATCCGCATTGGGTGTGTGTCTTACCGAGTTCTGAGGAGGTCTGCGGAGGACGTTGTTATCGCTGGGTTATGCAGGAGTCCGGATAAACGACATCATTGTTCCAACTTTTGGGTTGCGGGACATCTTCGAGCGGATTGCCCGACAAAGTCAAAGTGTTCCCTGTGTAATTTTTGGGGGTACGTGGCTGCAGGGCCAACTCTGCCGAATGAGATCCTCATGAAATGAGACATGGTAGAACATTTCTGTATTTTAATAATTAGTAAAATTAAGCACAATAAGAGTGTTTTCATTAATATTGCATAAAATCACGTCAACCAATGTAATAGTTATAATATAATAAATAGCAAAAAATTATACCAAATACAGAAAATAGATAAATATATATATATAACAGTTCAACAGTGGAATCTGTTAGATAGAAACATAAGAAGGGTTTCATTCTCCTGAAAACAGAATATAATATTTTCAAATTTGTATAAAATGGAAGAATTGCTAGGCACCTGTTATGGTATTGATGGTTTAATAGAAGAAAATGATGAAGTAAAATTGATAGAAGTATTGATGGTTTAAGACGATTTTACTACATCAAGAGAAAAAAGTTAAATTTTTTTCACTATATGGTACCTTTATGTAACTTTTTATATATTTTATTGCATATAGCCTTTAATAAAATGTATTTAATTAGATTTAACATATTTTTGATATAAATGTATTTCTTATTTAACATTAATTACATTGCAAAAATATGTCTTCTGTTTTAAGTCAAACCCCCAACCACTGTTAACAAAAAAATCTGATGTGAACACAACATTACTTCCTTGTACGCCTATTAAATTTTACATACACCTATTTTTTTTTTTAAATAAAAAATACATAAAATTTTATTTCATTAATAACTTATGATATTTTTTCATATATTTTATTGTTATTATTGTTATTGAATTATTATTTATTGTATTATTTTTATAATCAGAGGTTAATAATTATTAATAAATCAATATATTTAAATAAAAAAAAATAAAAAAAAAACAGATGAAGTTTTCTTGTAAGATTCAAATACTTCATCAATTAAACTCTTATTTGGCTATAACTCTGGAACCAGTGAAGATAAGTACCACTTATGATATATTGTTGAAAAGCTCTCAACGAAGGCTTATTATTGCAGTTACGAAAAAGTTCAATATCCAATTTTTTGGATTTTGATTGTTATGTTATGATATGTTTTGTGTTTTATGTTATGTTATGTTATGATTTTGAGATGTTACAACAGTCCTGAATCCAAAATTTCAACATCCTACAGCTAATTGTTTTTGAGTTATGTGAGATTTGTAAGTAAATACATACAGATGTCACGCTGAAACTAGACAAAATGAATTTTTCTGTTGAAATCTAAAAATCAAAATTTTCCGTGATCACAATACTTCCCTTACTTTGTACAACTAAGTAAAAATATTACAGTGTTTTGCATATCATTTTTGAATTTAGGGCCACAGAATACTTGAAATTTAGCTATTTTCATCAATATTAACTTTTTTTAGCCTTCGAGACCACCATTAGGTACTACTTCATTGAGATGAAATGGAAATTTTGTAGCATGTGAAAATGCCATATCTAATTGAATTCAAACCTGGGACCAAAGGATGAAAGGCTGAGATGCTACCACCCGCGCCACAGGGGCTGGTTCATCAATGTTTTTTGTTGACTACTGTTATTATTATTTATATATCTGATTGAGTTTGTGAGAGTTTTTTTTTGTATTGGTGCATAGTTTCACGCTTATCCTATTAAGGAACACAAAAAATAATTTCATAATTCCATATCTTCATAATAAATTTTTACCAAAACTATACCAAATTATAATTAAAAAAACATATCCCACAAATTATTAGAAATTGATATTAACTAATAAAAATTGATAATTGGTAATTTATATCTAGAATAGTACATCTTATCAAAAAGTTCATAACCTAATTTCTAAAAAAATATTGTTCTAACAAGGTCATTTATTTTTACTATATCAGGATGATATCACCACATTATGTTTATTATGTTATGTAACAGATAATTTTTTCTCAAAAATATATAGTTGGGGGGGGGGGAAGTTTCATTCAAAATGTTCTCTCCATTAAATTTCAAATTTTTTCTTTAATTACATCAATGCTACAAAAGGTATAAAACAAAGCTTATTTTTTAATACATTTTTGTAATTTATGAAATATTTAACATTGTATTATAATACATGGTAAAATTAATAATAAAAATTTATTAACATCATGAAAAGAATATTATCTTTGCATTTTCTATTTTTGATAATAATTTTTATAATTACTGTGTATGGAAATGTTGAAAATGTATCTACCAGGTATGTAAGTTAGATATATTTAGTCAAGATTTTGTTTTTTTCTTTTTGTAATTTTTAGATGTAATGATATGTTCAGAAAATGAAATAAACTTAATAATATATGTTATTATTTTATATTATGAGTAAACAGTTTATACAGTTACACAGTACACAGTTATACAGTAACAGTACACAGTTTACATATTAAACAATAAAATTTGCGAGACATAAATGCTTAATTTCATACGTTTTTAATATTTTAAATGTACACTGATTATTGTGTCAATATATTAACCTATAGATTTTGATTTTGGTAATAATATAAACACCAAATAGTTTATAAGATCATTAGCACTACATATCACACTGATAAATTTGGAACTCCACAGTTAAATTAAAAAAACGTAAAAATTAATTTCCTAGGTTGATAGCCAAACCAAATTAGAAGAATGCAGCTTTCATTTGCCAGGAAAATTACATAAGGGGCATCATTTACATTTGTGAGAGGTGTTTAGATGTTTTTAGATATAAGTAGTTTAGTCTAGCAGCTGATTTGGATCATTGAGCAACTCCAATCTTGAGCTATTGCCTTGCTGGCATTGGATTTTTAATGGAATGGAACATGAAACCATGGGATTGGATTTGCTTTAAGCCAAATTTCTTTTAGCTCAGCATTCCTATAATTAATATTATTATTGTTACAGAATTGTTCAATTGAGTGTTACAACTATTATATTGTAATCTTATATGTAAAATAATTATACGTATGTAATCGTATATGATCCTTGTATGTGAGTAATCTTATACACTGCATTGTTATGTTTAAGGCAATAAAGGTATAAACAATGCAAAGCTATAAACATTGCTGAATTTTGAATATAGCTTAAAATTTAACTTGATTCACTAATAAAAGTTGAAATGATTATTTCCAATGTAATTTACTGATTTTATATTTATGTATTTTTCCATCAAAGAAGAAAAGTGATATAAAGATCAAGCCAGAGTGATTTGTCAAACTAGAGTTTACAAAAATTAGCAGAAATTCAACATTATAAAGTGTATTTAAAAACAACTCAGATTATATTGTTTATGGGTATTTGATCAGAATAATATTTGAGGAAATAGAAAAGTTTTCTCTTATCACTGTAGTAAAAATTGATAACTCATAGCTGACATATAAAAATTTAAGAAAATTTATAAAATGACTATTCTTAGACATTATTTATATATTATACCAGAATCCTTCAATAATAAGGTTCAAGAAACTATTAATATTAAAAATCAGTTTTAACAGATGTGTACATTCAAAATTGTAAATTATCCAATATAAACAGAAAGAATAATTAATTATGAAAAGCAGATTCACTGTCACTCATATATAAAATAATTTTAAAATTTCCATGTACACAAAAATAATCATAAATGTTCAATCCAACTGATTAATTACTAACCTGATCTGATGATTAACTTAAGTTGGTAACACATAAAATAACTAATATTTTAAGATTTGTATTATTTCGTTGTTTGCTTTATTATAAAATATCTTATTACTAGCAACCGTTGTAGAACTGCATATTTTATTAATTTGAATATAATCCTTTGAAGATGATGTGCACATTGGAAAAACTTTCAATTTCTTTGGAGCTCTATTATTAAACTTGATAATATGTACAGTTCTTAACCATGATTTAAGTATTGTTATACTTTGGGACTTAAAAACTACGTATTTTAATCAGACCATAATGCATTATGCCAAACATGTTGCATAATGAACATTTCAAGAAAGAGGAAGAAATTTTGTGAGATTTATTTTCTTGTAGCTGTCTATAAGATCAATCACAACTATACTGTAACCACAAAGTCTCTTTCAATATAAATAAAAAACCATTAACTATTTGTTATTAGTTATTTAATATTTTTGTGCATAAAACCTACTATAAATTACATCTTTATGTATTCCTCCATTGTTTGGACACAGTTGTATCTGTCACCAAGTGCATTTTGATATTCTCTTTAATGAGGATTGAGGTTGTACAAACAGCCTATGACAGCAGTTTCAGGTCATCAACATTCCTTAGTCATAAAAAGGAGATAAGATCTTTTTCTATAATTATATCCCAAAGAGAGGTGTCACAGGTTTTTAAGTCTGACCTAATAACCAGGTTTAATTCAGATGACCACTGAATTTTGTTGGAACCTCTACCAATCTACTGTCCTACAAAAATTCATAAAAAAAGTCCCTTGTCAAAGTAAAAAAAGGGTCAAAAAGAAAACTTGTTTAAAAATTTCCTTACCAAAATTTTGAGTATAATGAGCTGGACACCATCCTGCTATAAAATTACAATTAATTCCAGACCAATAAATCATAGCTAAGGAATAAATTAATTTTCAATCATGTTAACGTATAAATACTGTTAATATGTCCGCCACAAAAGTCTTATTAGATCTGCTTCAGATATTGCTGCACACATTGTTATGTGTTATATACATAAAGAGTGGATTTTTTTTTTTTACATCAAAGATGTTACAAGATTATTCAGCTAAATGTCATACTAATTGCAGTAGAAGACTGGTTTCTGTAATTGAACAAAGGAATAATACCTTAGAAGAGTTTTTGCCACAAGTTTCCCTTAAAATTACTGCCATGTTATTTTTATTTATATGTGTTAAGAGTTGTTTAAAGTATTCTTTAGATAATTACATTTGCTATCTTGAATGCCCATTTTTTAAATTAGAAAACTATTGTTTTTTGTTGTCATCAGTGGTTAGAACTGGTAGTAGACATATTTCAATAAAAATTAAATGTATTCTACTATTGCTTGAATCATTGAATATTGACATTTTTTACAATGCTGTAATCATAACAGGCTTAACAGCATGTGACATCTCCCTTAGGGCTATAATTATAGAAAAATATCTTATCTCCTTTTTATGAGTAAGGAATATTGATGAGCTGAAAACTGCTCTCATAAGCTGTTGGTACAATCCTTCAACATAGAAGAGAATATCAAAATGCACTTGGTGACTGATACAACTGTGTGCAGACATTGGAGGAATACATAAAGATGTAATTTATAGTGACAATAATCACATGTTACTCCTCAAAGTGACAGTCGTTCTCCAAAATAACAAGCATTTCATGCTAGTCTTACTGGGAAAGTTGAGGAAGGAAGTGCTTTTTGTCCTCTTTATCAATACAATTATACAATTGCATATCAGTGACATCTTTTCTTTTGAACACACATGATTCTAAAATTATCCCTTCAATCAGAGTCAATGGCTCTAAACTCCAAGGAAACTGCCACTCTTTGGCAGCACATTGAACTCTTTGAATCAAAAATTCTCATCAAGTATAACATCTAGGAACTTATGCAGAAGAACATACCTAATTGGATGACTGCCATTGATGCACAAGGTCATTGTGTGACAGCCAGTCTGCCCTTGAACAACATCATTGTTGTTTTCTCTGGGCTAAACATCATCTTATGTAATAAACTTCACAACAGGAAGATCTTGCAAGCCTGGGCTGCTCTAAAATTGATCTCATTCCTTGAATCTAATTTAATAAGCAAAAGCCCATCATCCACCCAAGTTATGATGTGCCATCTACTGGGTTACCTCCACTGAAAGAATCGAATTCAGTAATCCAGAACAGTGGTCCTAAAACACTAACCTATGAACAACTTTATGTCTTCCTACTACTGAGATGCTACCTTGGTCGCTGAAATAACTGTATAACACAAGCAGCTCATTTGCATACAACCATGCTTCTACAGCTGAAACAGAATAGAGAGCCACAATAAATTTTTTGAAGTTTCTGATATGTTAAACCTAATATTCACTAGAAAAAAAAATGTTCATAACCTTAAGAAGTGCTGGCCTCCGTGGCACGAGTGGTAGCATCTCGGCCTTTCATCCAGAGGTCCCGAGTTCGAATTACGGTCAGGCATTGCATTTTCATCACAGTACAAATCATTCATCTTCATCCTCTGATGTAGTATGTAATGGTGGTCCAGAGGTGAAAAAAAAAATCTTAAGAATACTATTTTCCATGGTTCTGTATGGACAAAAACCATACTGATCATCCATCAACAACTTTCTAGAATTCAACCTATCATTAATATAAAATTTCCTTCTCAAAAGCTTTCTGATAACTAGCAAGAGTGTTAAAGGCTTAACAAAATGAACTCACGGTTTGATCCTTATCATCCCAATATAAACATACCTGATATAACTTAGAGAGAGATTAATTGGAGAATAAATAAAAATGCATCAAATATATGACATCATCCCAACCTCAATTTAATTGAGCCATAAAAAAAAAATAGAAAAATATCTCTCTGTTTCAGAATACTCTATCTCTCAGTGTAACTGAATTCACTGGTGGTTAAATTTGTTTGTGATAGTACGTATTAAATTGCGTGAGTTGGATTGATATTGTTAGTTAGTTTTTCACTTAATTGATTTCATAAATTAATCAAGTACCAGAATAGTGGTTTTTTTATTTTTTTTTATCTCACATCAGCGTATATTTTTATAATGAGCTAAAAATACATTCTTGTAAAAATTCTCCAATTATTTTTTGTTATATCTGGTAAATTCCACTACAAAGAGTCAACATAAGTTGATTTCAAAATCGACGAAAACTGCTTATGAGCTTAATTTTGGTTGTTAAGTGGAAAGTAGTCAAGATATGCTGTGGATACACGTAACTTGTATTCATTTATATTAAGCTCATGCAATGTTTACAAGGAAAAAAGAAGTGTTTGCCTTTTGCTATACCTACGGTTTGGTGTGAACTAATAATATGACAACTGTTTCTTATTAAACAAATGCAGCTAGTTTTTCTTCAAAAAATAAAAGTAATATTGTATACCCAAATGAGCTTTGAGACCAATTTCTCAAGAAGACAATACCTTTTCTGACAGCCCCATTTTTCTAGCAGAGGATTTCAGATTCTGAAGAGGATTGTTTTGAAATTACTACAGTGGTACTAACTTCAAAAGATGATGATTTCATGTCAGAAAATCAATTAGTGAACCACATCTCATTTCATAAGACTTTATGATTTGATAAGCAATTTGAATTTATGAAAACAGTAAGCAAAACTTCTATGTTCTTGTTTAAAGGAATGGAATTTATTGACTAAGGTTATTGAAATTTCATATTTTAAAAATAAAAATAAAGACTTGATGACATATGTCAATATGAAAGATCTAATGCGTTCCTGTTGTGATGTAGAGGGTGTGCTATCTTATAATGCTATTGCTTATTATGCTAATGATTTGTGATTATTCATTGATTCATGGAAAATGAGCTTAAAAGCAGTGTTGCTGCATAATTCAAACGGGACTCCTTCTATACCAGTCATGCATGATATTGGAATGAACGAAACATGTAAAAGTATGTCATTAATTTTGAAAGCAGTCAATTAAGACGCTCATTTATGGTGTATCTATGGTGACGTCAATATTAATTGGTCTTCTTCTCAATCTGGAATGTGGGTTTACAAATACAGATGTTTCTTATGTTTGTGGTAAGTTGTGCAATAAATGAACATTATGTGATTGAGGAGTGGCCAGAAAGAGACACCTGTGAAAAATAATATAAGGAATGCTCTTTTAGTCACCCTCAGCATTTTGCCACCATTACACATAAAATGGGGTTGTTGAAGAATTTTGTTGAAGCATTGAATAAAGAAGGAGAATGATTTAAATATTTAAAACAATTGTTAACTAAGTTAACTGAAGCTGAATTAAAAGAAGGAATAGTCATTATATTTCAGATTTGAAAATTACTCGATCAAAATTTTGATATAAAATTGAATAGCGCTAACTAGTGGCATGAAAGTCATTTATGGATGTAATACATGGTGTTCTTGAAAATAATGCAGAAATTAATGGTTTTTTAATACAAAATCTTTTATAGTACTGAAATTTAGGCTTTTAGATGTTATTAAAAATTTTTTTTTTCATTCCCATCTTTATTTTTTCCCACAAAATTTGGGTGCTGTAGATGATGAGCAGGTAAACTACTTTCATCAGGTTATGTTGCAAATATAGCAAATTTCCAAGATAAATAGGATGAATCTGTGATGAGTGACCACTGTTGGTTTCTACAAAGAGAGGGCCTACTGTAAACAAGAGGAAGAAATAATTTATTACTTGACAGACTCAAGTTATCAAAAAATTTAGATATGTTTTTCTGTTATAGTTATATTCTACCAGGTTTTTTATTTGATAAGCAAACTAAAATATGATTATTGGAAATATTTGTAACACATTTCAAAATTTATTATACCTTTAAACCAGTTCACTTTCAAAACCTTATATTAATAATTTTTTAAGGATGTATAACAAGAATGTGTAGAAGAAAAACTGACTTCATTTTCAAATTTAGCACCCAAAAACAAGTAAAATTCGCTTATTGGCGTTTCTATTTCATTTTTTTCTAGTTTGAAGACTAGTGTTATTAATTCCCAGTAAAATAAATTCCACCTTATTAGATGATTTAAATTGAGCCGAGTACCCATCCAAACTTCAACAACATACACGCTGAGATAAAACTTTTTTTACTTCCCTAGTAAATAATTATTTTTTTATTGTGACATTC
>JAAAKQ030339704.1:18008-28257 GCA_010016005.3 Zanna intricata
ATACATACGCTTATCCACACTTTATATATATATATATTTTGAAAAAAAAATCATAACATTTAAAAGTTTGAAAGATTAGCGGTATCTCAATGGAGATACCGTCAAATCTGTGTTAAAAGCATACATAAAATAGTAAGTATTTTGCAAGTTTAATAGCTAATACTTTTAAAGGGTTATCCACCTTTTATCATAGTATTTAATATTTTCACAGTTATTGTTAATTTATTGTAATCTACAATCTAAAAATTTTTTTTTTATGAAAAGGAAAAGCTAAGTAATATGTTGAAGTAGATAACGTTTTAGGAATTACATTAATTCAATCTAAGTAAGTGTCATAAAACCTAGTTAAATCACTTAAAATGAAAGTATTTTAGGATATTAAAAAAAAAATAATTTCAAAACATGTAAATTCATCCTGTACTTCCGTAATAAAAGTTGAAAAATATTTCCACTTTCATACTCCTTTAGAAAGATAAAATAAACTATTAAATAAAAATAAATAATAATAAAGTAAAATAAATAATAATTTCAAGTCAATTAAGTAAAACAAGTAAACAAATTTAAGTAAAACAAGTACAATTTAAGTAAAGTACAAGAAATTTACTTCTTTAAGTAAAACAATTAAGTAAACAATTTTAAGTAAAACAGTTAAAGGTGCATAAATTTAGAGAACTATATTTAGTGGTAAGGGTTTTATTAATCTTAACATTTGTAATAATTAAAAATTACCAACTTCTCAAAATTAAAATCCTTAGTTTATAGATAAACAATAAACTGATTCAATTCAAAAGAGACAGAAAGAAAAATTGTGAAAATCAAACATTTAAGAAGTGTGTATTAATGGAATCATTTTATTATTTTTCGATATTATTATTTCATACAACATTTTATTATATTATTACTGGTTTTGTTATAAGACAGAAAGAATTAAATTTTCATAATGACTGATTTCTTTGAGATGTATCTCCTCAATATCTTTCAAACAGTGTTTTTCAAAAATAAATATTTATAATATATAAGCTTGATATCATGAAGATTGTGTTATAATAACAAATTTAGTGATTAGAATTAACTACTTATGAAATAAAATCAAAATTTAGGCCAACATATACACAAGTGCTCTTACATGCACGCGGTATCTCCATTCGTGATACTTGAATATATATATAAGTATATAAAAGAATATGTTGTAAGGGATTTATAACCAACATCCAGAAAATCTGCTGAAGATAAATTAATGAAAATTTGTATACATGTTCTTCTTACAGTACAAGTGCAAATTAGGAAAGAAGTTTTTGAAATTACGGGTTAAATGGAGCAATAACGAAATTAATTCTTTTTTTTTTAATTTCTCTGTAACAAATGAAAACATGAGCTTGATTTTTGTGTATGTAATCTTCATGAGAATATCTGAAAATTAATTTATTAATTTTTTTTTACCTTAATTTTAAATTCGACCTTGAATGGGCTAAAGAAAGGTAAAAAGATGTCAAACAATGATTCACAATTTTCCCCATTTCCAGCTATACTAAAGAGATATTCATTCAATTTGGGCTTAAAAATAATCTTCAGATAAAATTCTGAAAACCATTATACGGATTATTTGAATTTTATTATTTTAAGGGGTAAAAATATATGAATCTCTTTTACATTTTCACCATTTTATGCTAGCGGTATAGAATCAATCTTTATGAGATTTGATAACATATGTGATGGTAATTTATGATTTTAATTCTGATTATGTACGGCTTCGCTCGCGAAATGTGAGCGAAGCTGTGATGGGAAATTTGAAAAACAATTAGTGGGTCCTGTACTGACAAAACTATTGTTCTGAAGAAATTACAGTACACTGATAATTTTTATAAAGTGAACAACTTTTTTTTTATTTATGATTTTAATTCTCACACGCATGAGTTTAATGAAGACAGAAAAGTTCAGGGAGCAGAGCCCCCTGTCTAGACGTGAAGAGCGAGTTGATCAAGCCCTGATGGTTAAACATTCCCTGACCGCGACGGAAAATGCAAGAACCCATATAGTGTGGGTGAATGGATATATATGTGGATGTGGGTGTATGGATTCTAGTGTGCGCGCGCGCGCGCGCGCGCGTGTGTGTGTGTGTGTGTGTGTGTGTTTTATAATCATGATTTAAATAGTTAAATTAGAGTTAGCCGGAATCATCATCATTGACGAAAATTATTTTCTTAACTAATAAGAATACTTTTCTTGTGTTAAACTATAACATCAGAGAAATTAAAAATTAGCGTTAACTAGTGTTAACAATACTGAGAAAATAATATCTTCGAGTAATTGGTAGAGGTCTAGTCTAAATTACAGAAGAGATCTCTCATGATGATATGTAATTAGCAGTACAATACAATGTTTCTGTAGAATAAAATCACATTTTAAATAATATTTCTTCCTGTTGCAAAATATAATAATTTTATTAAAATAGCAGAAAAAATGTACGTTTCCTTGAATGATATTTTACGAGTGCACGCACACGTTCAAATTATTAAATTATGTCACTTTTTGCAGTGCTTCATGTTGTTTTCTTGTAAAATGTAAATGACTTTAATACATATTGCTTCATAGTAATGAAAAAACGAGCAATCCGGTCGACTTAATTTTACTTCATGTGCTAAAGTAATATTGTTGCTGTCATGTCAGATTTCGTTTTCAAAAGAGGTTATTATTTTTATTTTATTTTTTTATCTTACTGGCAACCAGTTTCCAGCCTACGCTTGAAAATACGTCAATGACTTTCTTTAAAATTTATTAAAAATATTGTCCAAATATTTATTTTTACAATTACTGCAGTACAGTAAGTGTGACAGTTATTTATATACAGTTATGGTTCAACTTAAATGAATTTTAAAATGATTAATATTTTTTTGATAATATTCCCGAAATATTTTTTTCCCTAACTTAACATTTTAATGCTACATCTAATTTGCATTTGTATCCCTTAAAAAATTACGTGACTCATATGACTAATTTACATAAATTTATATATAACTATATAGTTATATATATAACTCCTTAAGTTGTGTATAACTGTTTTTTAAATAGATTTTTACCATTTTTTATCATCCTTGAACACACGAATTCTTCAGTACCACGACAAAAAATAAAATATTCAAGCTGAAACTATAAGGTTAAAACTTTTGATTGACTATCAAACAAGACTCGAATGTAGATAGAATGGAATGTATTTTAACCGAAGAAAAATATTTGATCACTCTTGGTATAAGAATTCCAAATATTCTCAAACATCTGATGCGGACGCCTCCTTGCACATCTCACAATACATCCGCGCACACACACAAACACACACACTCACACTCACACACACACACAAACAGAAACAAAATATAAATTAAAAATATTTAGGAACCTCATATAGAAAGTTGGAAGTTGCAGATTATAAACCGCAATAAGTAGTTTAAAATAATAAAAGATTTTCAGTGATGAATAACTGCTGTTTTATTTAAGACCTTTCTTAATTTTAATCATTCTATTACTTTCACTTTTTGATTTTTCAGTAACTTTAGAGTATATTATTACTTACTCTAAATACATGAACATTTATTAAATTCATTTACTTCTTTCAAACTCGTGAACAATCATTTCTACGCTGCATAAAGTTTAGAAAGAAAATTTATATTTTTGTGAGATTTACGGAAAATATTTTACATCTAATTTTCTCAATCACTGTGTTATACATAGCTTTATTGTGAACAGATAAACCGTACTTGTTTTGAAAAATGCACTTACCTAATAATATTATATATGGATTTTCTATAACGTCGATTTTGTACTTTCATTTCCTCGCCTACTTCCTGTATCATTCAACCTGTTTAACCTGTATTGAATCAGGCATTTTAATAATCTAAATAGCTTACAACTCATAGTTGGTCACTTATTTTTATGTAAAGAGTGATTAATCTTGTGTGTACGTATTTAGTATCGTGTAAATTGTGAAATCATAAAGCCAATTTTAATAAGCAACGTTCAACATACAATTTGCTTATTATTCCACAGAACACCTATATATTTCTAATTCTTTCTGAATACTATTAGGAATAAGAAATATAAGTCGTCCTTAATTTATGACGCATACTATAATCTTATGTATTGTGAGGTTCCACCAGATGCTAATACTCGTAGTTACTGGTGATCATTCAATGGCAGTATATACAGATGACATTATTTAAAATATATGATTTAGAGTCCACTGCCTAATTAAAGATTTTCTAGGTTACAGGAAGGGTTCTTGAATTTTTGGAACTTTTATACTAATTTAAGATGAACTGAATCACAGTTGAAAAAATGAGAAAAAGTAAATAATTGCTATAAAATCATGTACCACTACAGAAAACAATTTAAAATTAATATATAATGTAAGTAATTCTTATTATAAGTATAATGGTTTATCTTTAAGCCGTGTTTTAACAGTTGGGTACAATCTTTAATAATATTAACGATAAAAACAATAAGCCTTCCGTAAATTAGCAGTGTTACTTAGAATAATACGGAGTATCTTACTTTTATGTACTATATAAATCTAAAAAAACGTTTTTAAAGATAAATATTTGTTTTGGCTAAAAAATAAACATTTCGAACTTAAGTCGATGTAATTTTTTTTAAAGCCATTGGTGTTACCTTGCAAAGCAATAATTTATCAAATTATATAATTATTTTTTCTTTATTATTTTATATTTAATCTATTTAAATAAAAATACTATTTATTATGAACTCAAAAAATTCGAATGTTTAGACCTTTTTCATGTACGTAATCGTCATGCATAATTATTTCAAAGAGATTAAAATAACACATATAGAATAAACTTAAGTGAAAATATTGAATTATATATATTAATCCTAACATAAAGTTTTAATTGTTTTTATTACTTTTGCAATACTATATTTTTTACTAGAAATTGATATCTTTATCTTCATATATGTAAATGATTTTTTTCCAGTAACACAAGTTTCATACAAAAATTGTATAAAAGATAACGATTTAAAATTTGGTTGGGTGATGGAGATGAAAGAAACAAAAGTACATGAAAAAACAAATTCAATTTAAAACGTTCAGTCAACTGTGTGTTTTGCTGTTAACAGCACATCGGCTTTCCAGACTAGAAAAAGTCATTGCTCAATGTAACCAAGTCTTTTATAATATAATTTTATTTTAATATATTTTTTTTAATTTAAAGAGGATTTTTATCCTTTTCTATATTAAAAAAAAAATTAGATTACTTACCTAAATTTAAAATATATATTTTTCGATTTCTTATTTTTTTTTAATGAATTTTATGAACTATTGAATTTTGATTAAATTTCCATTACGTTATTATTTATTAATAAAAAATATCACTTCGTTATTATCGTTATGGAAATATCGCTAGTAACGAAGATATGTTTGGCTTTTTGTAAATCGGCCAAATGTTTCCCAAATAGCTTTTTTCTTTTTTTTTATTATGAGATGGAGTAATCCCATTTACGGACAGCGTGTTGAACTCGCTAACAGGTTCCGCAATATATTGTCGTAGTGCGTATGTGTACCTCTCTCTTTTTCTGATTAGCCTACGGAACTTCAGAGGGATGAATGAAGATAATATGTATTAATGTGAATGAATTGTAGTCTTCTACAATCTCAAGTCGACCACTCTCGAGAAGTGTGGTTAATTGAAACCCAACCACAAAAGAACACGGTATCTACCATCTAGTATTCAAATCCGTATAAAAGTACTACCTTTACTAGGATTTGAATCTTAGAATTCTCGATTTTGAAGTCAGCTGATTTACGATGTCGCGTTAACCGTTAGACAAGCCCAGTGGGCTTGCGAATGTGTACCTTTATTTTTATTTATTTTTTTTACCTTCTCCCCTGGTCGGACCTACAGTGCATTGCTTAACCCAGGGAGTGTCCTTGCCTTTAGCTCTCCTTCCCACCCACCGGCAGTTAATCTGGTACGGGAAGTCATCCCACCGGGTCTGGATCTTTTTCTTAGTGACATGCCTCTAATCGTGTACAGAGGCGAGGAGGCCAGCCCGCCTATGCCATTCCCCGTTCCCAGCTCCCCGACGTCCGGGACTGGATATTTTATTTACATGCCCTGCATGCAAATAAAATATCAAGAAAAATACTCAAAAAGAGAACACACGAGGGCGTTCCCTATAGGTTCTGGTCTTTTCTTATCTTTTAATTTTATGTTTTATTTTTTACAAGATCGACACCCTCTCTCACTAGTACCCTCTCACCCTATCGGACTCTTTTTTTCTTTTGAGCACTGCAGTAACATATCTATCCACAGCATTATATATCCGCCATCAACGCAGAATGTGCTGAGTAATATCATCTGGTGTAAGATTGCTTAATCTCTCTTTCAAGCGGATATCCTCCCAAAGAGGGCAATGAAAAGGCGTGTGTTCCGGAGCGTCCAACGAAAATAAATAAAAAACACACTTCGAGTATCTCGTCTTCTAATTCTGTACAGCTACCAAATGTTCCATGCTCTGTAAAGGCTTGTGAAAGGAAATAATTAATCTCACTATGCTTCCGGCCATACTATGCTTCAAGATAAGTGATAAGTCTTCTAGTCCACCTAGCCTTCTCCCTCACGGCCCACCTGTCTTTCCATCTGTGCATGAGCGCATAGAGCCTCCGTTTTATCTTACCCCCGTACCGATCGCACCTCTCTCCTATCAGTAATCAACCGGTGGTACCGTCGGCAGCACAAATTTCACATCGTAAGACACGGTATACGGTACGGTAGGCAGAGATTACACCTAGCACGGATCTTCTATGAGTGGATTGTAGGGCAATCAAATTTATTTCTTTCAATAAAAAGTTATAACAGACAGGAGCGGCATACATCATTACAGATGTAACCGAAGAGACTATCAATTTACGTTTGGCGGGTCGAGCCACCTTGCTAGAAAATAAGATTTGCAATGAACTTAACAGCAGGATCCGCTCTTCCTTTCGCATACTTAATATGTTCGCTGAAGGTAAGTACGATCTATTAAAACGACAAGATACTTTACTATAGGCTTAGAGTCTAAAACATGGTTACATTTGCTAGACTTAAAACTGATTCTGGGACCCTCAGTATTAGCATAGACCTATCTGTCGTGAAGGTACTCCCGGTTCTGTCGCAGGAGATATGTACTGATTCCGCGATCGTTTAAAGCTGTCATAATTGCCTGCGTTGTTACAGAGTCAAAAGCATTCTTAACGTCAAGTAATATCAATGTTGGAATCCCCTGGTCCTCATCTGACCCTCAGCTCATGTGATTACCTTGCTCATTGTCTGAATTGTAGACCTCCTATGCCGAAAACCATACTGATGGTCATATAGGCCATCTGTCTCACCCAATTCCTCTATAATTCTACTATCATTCTTTCGACTATTATGTCTAGGTTTTTGATTAGATACCGCGGGCGAAATTCTTGGGCTAACCCTGATCATTGTGTTTTGGTAAAAACACAAAGCGTAACTCCATCAGACATCCTGGGAAGGATTTATTCTCGAGACCATGATTGAGAACATCAACCAACGACCAAGTGTGCGACCAGCCCATTCTGGTCACTTTTTGCCATTCTGAGCAAACACTTTATTACAGCTGCAGGGATGCCGTTCGAACTGTCTTTTTCACAAAGTGTTTTAACAGCGTTGGTTACTTAATCTAGAGTAAATCTCCGGCGCTCATTCACGACAAAATTCAAAGCTAATTTATCTCCAGTGGGAAACAACAATTTACGTTTCTGAGCCCGTGCTTGATATTCCACGAGGACGGACAGTCGTCTACCGAACTTCATTGTTACTATGTAGCAGGTCTGTCCCACGGATTCTCGTTTAAATCCTGGCATAATTTGTATCAACAAGCTGCCTTGAAGTCCTTAATCAAAAAGATCAAAGTCCTCTGGCAGTTCACGAACTGCTCTGCCGTCACTTCATAATCTCCGCTATTTAGCATTCGCAGTCGTTTTTTCTTGCGACGCAGTCGCTGAAGTTCACGTTATTTTTCTGCAGTTTGCGGAGCCTACCAATAAGTAGGCTCAAAACGTATATTCCTGATCAGTAGCCTGTCTAATTCTCTCTTTATGATATTCTGTAAAGCCTCAGGCGAAATCGAATCTTCGTTATTGATGTAATCTAAACTGTTTGTTACAACCTTCTTCACTTGACAATGTGTCAGCCGCCGAGGTCAATCGCTAATCTGTGTCGGGAGAATGTGATCTCGAATTACCAGCATAGTGGCCATGTCATCACTGGCAATTTCATCATTCAAAACGCTCAAAGTACGCCAAAGCTGCTCATTCAAAACGCTCAAAGCTGTTACGCCATCTCCCATCCAGCAATGTCAGGTCGGGTACTGAGGCGTATGTGTACTTCTGCCATACCAACAATCTTCACCTCCACCTCACCAATCCAGCCTCCCAGGACTGGACCTGCAAACAAACATCATTTGATCCTGAGAGACGCCCAACGATCCTGGGTCCTTCTTCGGGCCCGGTAATACTGTTCCCGTTAGAGGAACCCAAGCAACCGGGATTCGGTCCTAAATCACCCTGCCTAAATAGTCTAAATTAGCGAAACTATCGTTAAATTTTACAAAAATAATTAAATCACTTTGAGATAAATACTAAAATTAATTTTTAACATATGCTTGCAACTAATCTTTGGACTTAATTATTTTATAAAAGCCGTGGAGTTTAAAAATTATAATTCCAAGCCGATGGGGGCTCCATCAGATTTTCAGTGGAGACCCATCAGTAATGAACAAATCCCACGTAATTTTTCCGTGAATCATTACTCTTACATAGTTAAAAAAAATTGTTCATGTGGAAACGCTCTTTGAAACGTTAACTTTAGTAGTTATTCTGTCGCTTTCAAAATTATACAAAAATTTGACACTGATTACAATTTTTTAGTGAATAGACGTGACCTACATTCAGTCACTGATTTAAGGAAAAACAAAATCATTGCCGCAATAGAATATATTCTAGGAAATGATCTGACAGTAGAGTCATCTGACTCTAGGTAAAGGACACAGGACTAGAAAAAGGATACACATGCAGATTTTCCACGAAGGGATTTACACCTTTGATTGATTGTACTATTCTTATTTACTAAGCGATTAGGAAAAACATTTTCACGAACATAATAACAAATCCCATATATAAAATATTTTTGTTGTACAGAAATAAAATTGTGACTGGTCCAATGCAGCAAATTTTTGTACATCCGAATTTGCACATAAGTTGCGACTTTTTTCATTTTTTTTTTTTACCTCCGGAACCACCGTTAGGTATTACATCATAATGATGTGTAGTGTGTTTGAAAATGCCATGCCTGACCGGGATTCGAACCCAGGACCTCCGATATGAAAGGCTGAGACGCTACCACTCGCGCTACGGAGGCCGGCAAGTTGGGACTTAACGTCATAAAAAACAACCTTCCGATATCAGGTATCAATAATTAATCTTGTCTCTCGAAATAGCGTTAATATTAAATTAAACTCTGTTTTGGAAACTTCAGTTTCGAAATGCAATGTACAATATTACAAAAATTAACCGACAATTTACCAACTGATTTCAATCACATTCGCTTTAATTTATTTAAGAATTTTTTTAGCCGATCGAAATTTCAATATTGTTTCTAAAATTAATATTTTACTTTATGCGCAACTTTCTCTCATCCTTATGAAACTAAATATTTCTCCAAGAACTTCATAAAGAACATCTTAAGAACTTTATTTGAAATTCTAATTTCAAAAATTTATTCAAGAAAAAATATTAGGCTATATTCTTGTTGAAACCTGCTCGTTCATAGTCAGTTAAAAAGGCAAATTTCAGAATTTTACTCGAAAATACAACGTTAATTGTTTCTCTCTTATTGAAATTAATATTAAAATTTAGTATTTTACAATGATGAAGAGAAAAATATAAACTTTATCTTCAAATTGTGTACGTAAACAATAATTTTTCTACTAATAAATGTTCTATTGAAGTTATGGAAAAGACTTAAATTAACCACCTTATAAACTTTATGTGACCAAAGTTCAACTAAGCTTGAGATTTAAAAAAGGTATATTCAACAAATTCAGAATCTCTTTTTTTATATTGTATAATTTTAATCAAATAAAAGTGTCTGAAAAATACTGTTTTATTTTTAAAGATTACCATTTTGTTTCTATGCTTTAATCACTGATAATCTACTATAGGTACTACTATATA
>JAAAKQ030339704.1:28357-46075 GCA_010016005.3 Zanna intricata
CTACTATATACTATAAATAAATCTACTATAATATATACTATAGATAAATATACTATAGATAATCTACTATAGGTACTGCGATGTAGTATATTGAATAATATTATAAATTTAATGCGTCAAGTAACTCATTTTCTTAAAAAATATTTTTAATAAAGTTATGATAATAGAAATTTACTTACCATATGAATCCCGTTACATCCAGATCCAGAATCCAATGTATAGTCTTTTTTAGATGGCTCTAGGACGTTGATGTAGAAAACAATCGTGTAATGCAATGTTGGATTTGATAAATGATATATATCGAAGTTTGTTATATGAGGTCTCTAAATTATCTTCAAGATATGTAGATGTGCTAGTATCGTGCTTTAATACTCGTACGTGCAATAAAAACACAGTACATGTAATTAACACTACAAATAATATGAAAATAATTACTTTTGAATGTGGGATAGGTTGTAAAGTAATGGCTTCTATTCTTGTACAGAAGGAAAATGCGGTCTAGCATGATTAAACAACTCAGATTGGTTTGATAGGCAATAACTATTGACTGAATACGTAGAGAAGATTCTGAACTGATTGCAATCCCATTATCTAGGATACTCTTTGACTTTCTTATTGGTCAATCCGCGATTGCACAATGTTACTTGATGTTTGAAAGTTATCAAAAAAGAAAAGTGCTTTAAAGAAAGAAAAAACGTAATGTTTTTAATGAAGATAAAATAGAAAAATACTTAGACTTTATTTGTACCTAAAAATAGGTATATTTTATTGTGTTTTGCTGTTTATGCGAAATTTCATCCAAATTTGTTGGCAAATAAAATGCCTACGGTCGTCAACCTTTTCGTGGGATCCAGATACACACATATTAATATACTGAACACATTTTATCTACAGCACATTAAAGCTACTAGCTCAAAGCCGTCGAAAGAAATAAATCAGTAAACTCACTATAACCACATACGACATACGCTATGAATGACGAGACTGTTGTCTCTGTCGTGCAACCCCGTTTAATCTGTTCTCGCTGTTAGTTACTTTTTCATCACTCTTATTTATATGGCATTTTTTAATGTTTTAAATATTGTTAATATGCCCACGATGTTTATATGAAAATATTGTAGCGTCTAAACGCACAATTAACTATAAAATCTTAAGGCAATTTCTCAGTGGCATTTTCTACTTAATTCAATAAATAATCAGATAATTTAATTACTGTTAGATATAACTTTAACCTTTCTTTGTGATAAATTTTAGTGACTAACATTTTTTTCTTATAAAAATGTACTAAGTATTATAAAAGTACCAAACAATCTGTAAAACTACTTAACAAAGCGATGCTTGTTAATTTCTAATGCGAATCTCGAAATTTAATGAACAGTGTCATATTAATAAAAGTAGTGTAACGTTTACTTTTGTCCTTACTGTTTTCTGTCTTCCTTTGTTGCTGTAAAATTCTTTATATTTATACCTTTATTTTTCTCTCTTTGTTTATTTGATTTAGTTTAACTTCTTTGATGTTTAATAAAAAGTAAAACAAAAAAATCGATATTTTTTAGTTATTAGTGAAGTTATTACAGTTTACTTTCTTTGAGTAAATTGTTAAAAAAATATATTTTGAAGTAAATTAGTTGAACTGTTTCAATTAATTAACGCTGTCCTTAAGAAATCGAGAAATAGTGTTAAGAAATTCTGAAAATTTTCGTTAAAAATTGGAAGTATACTTTTACAGTATTTCTTTGTAATATATATTACATTATTCATGTAAACATTAGTAGAGACATGTTATTTTATCTCATTTTAATGGTTATTGTTATACTTTTAATTGCCTTCTTATTTATATAAAATTATTTCCTAAATAAGAATGATGTACAAAATAAAACTTTTGTAATATTTCTCTAAGTATGATACTTTTCTCCGAATTTTTTTTATATTCAGTATATTATATAATATAGTATTTATATTCGTATATTGTAGGTCTGTAATTAAAATCTTTCTACCTCCCTCAATTTAATAAAAATTTCATATTTTTACGTCTATAAAAATTAATATACTAATGGAGATGATATTCTTACATTAAAACTTCTTAGCAGATGCTCTCCTTTTGTAGGTAGTCTCAGACACAACTCGAATTAAAATCACACAGTAACCAGCTAGCATAGATTAAAATCCTTAGTAACAATTTTCCTACTTTGAAATATCTCGCTGGAAATATCTATGATGTTCACTTATTGCCCCAAAATTTGGCAAAAATAAATCCAAATGTGAATTCAGGAAATGAACTTTTAGTATTATATTACATCCCATAGTTCTGTAAGAATTTGTCAGTTTATCTATATCCTGGTAATTTAGTTATTTCACCCAAAATATTCTGTCTTAAATGCTGCCCAAGCAGTGAGTTTTGGGATCAAAACACCGCTTTGGGGAGGTCTCACTCTGGTTGACCCATGGCGTGTTCCGTGCGTACTTGCATAGCAGGAGAGGAACTGATGATCCAACTTGTCTCTACTGCGGAGAGTTAGACATCCGGAGCACATTGTGTTCACCTACCGGGCATGCGTCAATCTACGCCGCACGTGCGAGAGGATAACAGGGTCCCTGTCCATTGACAACGTCAACGGTCGGATGTTGTCCAGCTCAGAGGGATTTCAGGCTGTAGCCAGTTTGTTTCACGCATTCTGCAACAGAAAGGCCGGGAAGACAGTGTAGGGCGGGAAGACAGCGGGGGGGGGGGGGTGAGGGACAGCCCCCGGTGGAGCTGCCGTTCGTTGGTGCGTGCTCTGATGGGCGACGATGATGAAGCACGGGGGCTCTCTCGTCCCAGCTCTAATGAGGCTGTCTGCGATCTGGTTTATGCGGTGACCCTCCTTGTAGGAGTGATGCTTTTAAGTCATGCTATCCTTGGTTTATGTTTCTGTATTTGCTGCTCTTGTTGTTTTTGTATGTTATTCCTGTGTTAGTATTTTTTATGGCTGTTACTACCTGTATGTCATTACCTATGTTATTTCCTGTGTATTTTGTAAGCTATTCCTATGTATATATTGTTTTTTCCATGTTATTTCCAGTAGTTGCATTATTTTTCTATGTTATTTCCTGCGTTTTTATCATTTTGTATATTATTTCCAGTCTATGTGTTTCCTTCCTGTGTCCGGGCTATGATGGAATGTATTCCTGCGCCACACTTGCTGAATTATCTGATCGCGAAGATCGGCAGCCATATTATCGATTCGCGTAGATATTGCGCCGTTAGAAACCGGAATTTTTTTTAGTCTTCTTGCTTCTTCCAGCCATATGCACCTATCAAAACACTGACTGATCAATTACAATAGTCAATATGAGATTTTCTGCGATTTTATGTGATTTGGACATCTTAGCTACTCATAATGCTACGAGAAAAGATGCTTCAAGTTACTTATATCAGTATGGCCTGATTTACAAATAGATGCTTGTTGATTTCTCAAAGTATGTAATTGTTTACGGAAACTTTCAAGCATTTACTTTTAGCATCCGAATGTTTGGTTTCCAAAAGTCGAATTAATTTTTATGGCTTCATGCTTTCGAAGAGGACTTGAAGTCAAACAATCCCTGTATCTTTCCACCCAATGAGATAAAAACTAGTTATTATAAAATCTTGTCGTTTTAAAATCAATTCATAGGATGTAGATGGGTCTCTTCGTTTTTCTTAAATTTATGCGTTTTGCATAATACTCTATTTGAATAAAATCTGTTACGCCGTTTGACAGCACACTTAAAAAACAAAAATCTCAATTATTATTATTATTTCTATGGAATTACGCTCTTAAAACGCCAATTAAAGACGCTAGATGCACGCTTCGCATCGAAACTAAACTGACTTTCTCCAATCTCTTACGTCTCTTTTATATTGTTGCAAGCTCATCGTGTTCAAACTTAATGGTATCATATGAATATTCGAACATGACGCTCTCACAGCAAATATTATGCAAGCAGAACAAATTAAGGATACGTACACATCTAATTTGAACCTGTAAATCGGTCATATTTGGTTGCTTCATACACACATGTTCATATCCGTCGCTATCAACGGAATTAAATAGTTTTAAGTAGATTTTATTGGTTTTGGTTGGGGGATCACGGAATATTCATTACATATTTTTTTTATCTGTTTGATATCGTGGAACAAAAACTCGGAATCAATGATATAAAGTAAAATAGATATTATAAAATGATATAAAGTATCATTGATATTTTATTTTATATCATTGATATAAAATCAGTTATATAAAATATTTGAGATTTCATAAAAAATAAAACATTCATTTTATATCATAAAAATAAATAAAATAAAATAAAAAACGTTTATAATCATGCATTACATAATATCAACAATTTTCAATATTTAAATTTTGGAATTTATCAAAAACACAGGGTGCTGGAAATTTTCTGACTTCAGATTCATTTTCACCATTAAAAAAAAAACAGATTTATTTCTTGTGTCATATTTTAAGAAACAAAAATTGAAATTGTATTTGTCACGATAATTAGCGGTTTTTTTCCAACGACATTTATCCTCACGGCTGTAATTGGGAAGAATTGGTAGAAATAAGAATAAAATCCAAGTTATTGAATTTCTTTACATTTAGAGGTCTACTGAGTTCAAAATACATTCTTTTAATGTATGCTTGCGTTCATGTGTGTGTTTGTGTGTTAATGTTGTATGTTTATTTTAGATTTGCTTTTATTTCATAAAATTTGTTTACCAAGTGAAATACTAATAAAAATTTGCTACAACAAATAAATAATATTTACGTTTGTAACACTAGTTCGTTTGAAAATTTCGCCTTTAAAACAATGCCATAACTTTTGTTTATTATGCAATATATATTCAATCTCAATAAGATATCGTAAACGATAGCATATCATAGTCAGCGTAAAGGTTTATTTTCTTTACGCGATTTAATTACACAGGTCAACAAAGTTTTGTCACGAAGCAATTAAATTGATATTCTAAAATTACTTTTTTCGCTGATTTCAAAAATGTTCTCAGAATTTTTCTATCACCCTTCGTTTTGTTGTTATGCCCTATTTATCATTACACATTATGGTGTACATAATATTGTTACATATTATGGTTGTTTTATTAGTACAACAGAACTGTTATTTATAACTGAGTATAGTAATAATGTTTGTACAGCAATGACTCATGCTGACTAATGATTCAGAAATGTATCACAACTATGGCTAATCATAAGAATTGCCAGTTTCAGACAGTGTGCATATTTCGGTTGATAAGCATCCATATGTGTCTCTAAATTTGTTCAGTTGTATATTTCTTTGTTAATTTACAATTAACTAATTTTTATCTGTTTAAAATATAAAGTGTCACAATGCCTAAAAACTATGTAAATAAACCAGACTCTTTTTAACATTTGTGGAGAGTTAATGTTAAAAAATCAACCGCGCATATTTTCTCCATACATTAAAAAGTTTAACTAACTTTATTTCGGATGTAAACTTGGTGATCAAAGTAAGACCTGGGCTCCTCATTATTGTTGCATTACTTGTGTCACTATTCTTTCAAATTGGGTTATTCGCTGTGCCAATGATCTGGAGGAACCAAGAGATCATTGCACAGACTGTTACTTTTGTTTGACTACCATTTGTGGTATCAATTCTAAATCAATATATAATATAAAATACTCCAATTTACTGTCTCCTGTCAGACCTGTTCTTCACAGTGATGAACTGCTAGTGCCAAAACCTCCTAAAAGTATATTACTAAGTGATGATGAAACAGAAAATAAATCTGGTGATGACAGCTGGATGGTGATTTAACTAGTGATCCTTCATTTCAAGATTCAACTTCTGGACCTCATCTTCTCACTCAGGAAGATCTTAATGACCTTGTTCGATATTTCAATCTTTCTAAAAGTGAAACTGAACTTTTGGCTATAGATTAAAAGGTTGGAATCTCCTCCGTCACAAAACAAAGTTACTGCGTTTAAAAATAGACAAAATTAATTTGAAAACTGTTTTTCTGTTGAAAATGAAGTTGTTTTCTGTAATAATATTGGTTGTTTTATGGAAACCATTCGTCACTAACACAAAATGGAGGAATGGCGTCTATTTATAGATTCTTCAAAGGATAGCATGAAAGCTGTACTTCTCCACATTAGAAACAAATTTCCAATTATACCAATTGCCCACGCTGCCAAAATGAAAGAAACTTATGACAGCATAGAACTGTTACTGAAAAAAATAAACTGTAAACAATTTGAATGGCATATCTGTGATGATTTAAAAGTTATTGTACTTCTACTGGGACTACAACTTGGTTACACGAAGTATTGCTGCTTTCTGTGTGAATGGGACAGTACAGACAGATGTAATCACTACGTGAATAAGAAATGGCAGAAAAGAGTATGTTTTAATCCTGGAGAAAAAAAGTTGTAAACAAACTGTCAATTGATCCAAAAAAAGTATACTTACCTCCACTTCACATAAGGCTCGGTCTTACGAAGAACTTTTTCAAAGCTATGGATCGAAACGGGTCAGGATTTGCTTATTTAAAAAATAAGTTCCCCATAATCTGTAAAGCTAAGATTAAAGAAGAACCACACCTATGGGAACTGATAAAAGTTAATAACTTTGACAATCAATTAAATGAGGCCCAGAAATCTGCTTGGACATCAATCAAGAGTGTCTGCAAAACCTTTTTAGGAAATCATAAAGAAGAAAATTATAAAGAAATAATAGATGATCTTTTAACATCTTACAGACTCATGAGGTGCAATTTGCCACTGAAAATCCATTTTATGCCTTCCCACCTGGATTTCTTTCCAGAAAATCATGGAGCAGTGAGCGACGAATATGGGGCGCGGTTCCATCCGGACATTTCAACTATAGAAAAACGATATCAGGGAAGGTGGGATCCAAACATGCTTGCAGACTATTTTTGGATACTTAAAAGAGATAGATATGAAATAGAATCGACAAAAAAAGAAAATATGGCAAGAAAACTGACATTTCCATCTTCTAGCTAAGCATGTATTTCATTGTATTGTGTAAAAAAAAAACTAAAAAAATTGAATCATTCTCAAAAAACCTTACTTGGTAGAGAAAAACCTGTTAAATTTTTAAATTCAGCGTAAAAAATACTAATAAGTACACATTAAAATTTTTGGGACAAAAAGTAATTTTTTTGTTAACCAGTGTTATCTAACGGACTCAAATCTTAATTCAGAAGTTAAATCTTAATTCAGTATTTTCTTTTATTTATTTAATTAAATATGATATACTACAACTTTTATTGTAAATGTTCCACTTTTCAAACGGATTGATTTACTTTGATGGTCAATCATCAAATGATTCACAAATCCAAAAATTGAATCTGCCAAGTTAGTTTTATAAAATATTGATTTACGTATATCTTTCAGTTTAACGTATTTGAGCATCGTAGAAACTAAAATTGGAAAATAAATAGGATTTGTTATAAACGAACATTTTTTTATTTATTGATGCAGTAGAATATTATTAACTAGAATTAAAATTTATGCCCAAAAGATAATTTTTGTTAAAAAAATATCCTAAACGGTTTCTATCATTAACTGATTTTGATTCTGCATATAAATGAAACTATAGTTTTAAAACAAGTAAGTACTGATGTGTGTTCTAAAAAATTCAAAGGCTCTGAGGTAATTTGAGACTTTTTTACCCCTAAGGATAACTATTGTAAAATAAAGTTCATTAAAGATAAAAACATCGAATTTATTTTTATTTAATGAAAATTCACCACAAAAGCTTACAGAGATTCTTTAATCTGGGAATAAATCTGGGAAGTGGAATTTTTAGTTATGAAAGATGCCATCCCTGAACAGGATTCGAACCTGGGACCCCTGGATGAAAGGCCGAGACGCTGCCACTCCGCCGTAGAGATTGGCAAATAGTAGTAAAACAAACATTGTTTTCATCTATAATATTAATTTTTGTAGCAAGCATATTTTTAAAACAGTAAAGATTAAATCAGGCATAGCATTAATTGCTACGTGTATTAATTTCTAAAATTATAAAAAATTTACTATAAAATAAATAAATACAGTTTTTTTTATTGAGTTGTTAAACTGCGTGTTTATTTTAATCGGATAAATTTTAACCTATCTCTAAAAATTAGCTTTTATATATAAGGAATTATTTTTAACATTAAATTGGTCATCTAGAAAGCTGGATTCGGACTCTCAGCTTAAATCATTGAAGGAAATGGTTATTTTAGGTGGTATTGTACGAAATATGGCAGTAAATAAGACATACTTAAAAAATACACAAAGAAATACGAATACTCATTTTCATGCATCATGATTACAAATGGAATGTAGTCATACCTTTTCAGTGGAACTAACAAGAAAAATTAACTTCAAGTTTTGCTTTGAAAGACTAAGCATAAACATTACCATTCATTAAAAAACTTCGTGTTTTCAAAATAAATTGTATTCTAAACAGAAAACAGAAAATTTTTGTAAACTATTTTTTTTGTGTCTAATAAGTTCGACCTTAGAAGTTCTTGTTTAAGAAAGTTACACGAGTACTAACACTGACAATCAGAGATATTTTATACGTTTCTTTTAATTTGTGTAAATTACGTTACCATTCTTTATGTCTTATGATCAAGTTTGAGATTTTTATGTATTTTTTTTTACATAAACGATAAGTAATAACAACATCAGCTAAATTAGTATTAGTACTTAATTAGCGAATATATTAATTTCAATTTTAAAATAATGTATTAATAATACAGTTTCTTGTACTGAAATATCTATTTTTGAAATTTAAAAACAAAAAATATTAAGCTATGAAATTTTCTAATTTGAAATGTTTAAAAAAAAAACTATTGTATTTTTAATTAATATCTCAATTAGATAAATCAATTAACTTGCTATCTGAATTGAAAATATGTTTATATACTAAATAAAAATTCGCACAGTTCACAGAACGGTTTATTAGAGTGAGCAAGGGAACAATCGGGGAATGAAAAATATTCAGTCTGAAAAAATAAATATTGTACCTTTATAGAGTGAAATAATGAGCAAGAAAATAATTTAAATAAATGCTGTACAAATCATTGGCAACAAACGATCAATCAAATGACAAACACTGACTAAAAAGGATAGAAACACGATAACATTTAAAAATAAAAGCAGCCTGTTATACAGGTAATTATTTTAACAATAATAAATATTGTTTGTATTGTTACGGCTTTAATTCCAGAGTGATATCTCCCTATAACATTCCAACCATGTGTTATTGCCATTACAATGGGATATCATCAGTTGAATTGGCAAAATTAATTTGCCTCATTTGATAAAAGGAATGTCATTGAAATGTGTTTATTGAACATGATTAGATACAGTAAAGGAATTCTTAATAACTACAAACAATTCCTAAATTTCTCTGATTATATGTTTTTGATTTACACACACACACACATACACACACACTTTTTTTCTCGTAATTTAAGAGATAAATTACATGGTTTAAAAACTTTTTATGTACAGAGAAAGAGAAAGAGAAAGAGAGGGAGAAAGAGAGAGAGAGAGAGAGAGAGAGAGAGAGAGAGAGAGAGAGGATGATTGAGAAAAATAAATATTTTGAAAAATGTAGATTTCATTAACACTGAACAACTGTTGTTACTGGTAATCATTAAATCAGTAGAATGAAAATATTGTATTAATTATCAGGTATTTTATTATTTCATCACCTTCTAATATGGATTGGGGATGACACCAGTTTCAATTTTTTATTTTACTTATTAGGATAATATTTTGATACATGTATACAAACGTTAAACCGTTAACAAAATTGTAATATATAGTGGAATGTAATTAATGTTTTCTCATCTTTAAGGTAAACAAAATGGAATATTCAAACTGAGCTCTTATTACTCTATCTGAGATGCTAACTGGTGTATGGATCGCTGAAGATTATAAGGACAAAGTGAAGCTAAATACATAGTAAACTTTACGCTCAGTAATTTTCCCTTTAATTAATTATAGTAAACAGGCATATAATTAAATTTTTAAAAATAAATAAACGAATAAATAAAATTTTAACCCTGTTTGACTTTAAAGAAATTTAATTATATTGTTTAAAATTTTAATGTTTTACATGTATGAAAAATTGACAGATTTTATTTTTATTTTAATATCATATTAAATATATAAATATATTACATTGTTTTTGAGATCAGTGATGTCAATATAACAATGAAAATGGAATTTATAAAAACGGAATTTGTTATTAACAAACCGATTTTTTTCTGAATTCTTAGTTTCGTAGAATCTTACAGAAATTCAGATTTGCAGAATATCAGTTTAGTTTCGAATGCTAAGCGTATCCATTATTTAAGTTTTTAAACCGTAGTTTTACTGAAAATAATAATAATTGAGATTTCAGATCTTTAGTATGCGGTTAAACGGAATAACCATTTTTTTTTTTTTTTTTAAATAGATTCTTATCCAAAATGGATAAATTTGTGAAAAATGAAGTGAGCCATCTATATCCAGTGAATCGATTGGTAAAAGTACAATGACAGTTGTTTAAATTAAATTTTACTTCATTGGATGGAAAGCCACAGTCCGTTGTTTGATTTCAAATCCTCTCCACTAAAAGGATAAAGTCATAAGAATTAATTCAACCCTTCGAAACTAAACATTCGGATCCTTAAAGCAAACCCTTGGAATTTTTCAAAAGAAACTTACATACTTTGAGATAACAACAAGCTTCTATTTGTAAATCAAACCATACATGATTCAGCATAGACGAAGAAATATTTGTGTGTACTAACATTACAGTCGGCGGAGGATTTCCTGGAAGAGAAAAATTATTTCTGAAAGAGATGGGATTTGAATCCATTTAGTGAAAACATTGGTGCAGCTGCTAAGTTACTAGTTGAGATTCAGCTCACCGAAATGTGTCTACGACAAAATGTTACAACTGCAATTCACATATGAAGGTTCAGATTCGTTCTAGTTTGCTCGTCGAAGTGAATAAAGAAATTTAGTCACAAAAGCATTAAAAAAAAATATTATTCCCTTTCGCCACGTCTTAGCTCTGTGAACAGGGGTTTCCTCTATGGTTGCACTAAAATACAGGAATCATCTTTATCGTTTGAAAACAATTTGCTTTTGTGTGTTTCTAACATAGACATTTTTAAATCAAACATAATCGCAACCATTTCATAAATTTTTTTTCTTTACATGTGTAATTATAAATGTAAGTAAAATATTTATAATAAATGATTTTTTTTCTTTTATTAAATGATTTCTTTGTTGAATTCTCTATTGATTTCATTATTCTTTAGAGTAACAGCCACTATGTTATTTTATACTAAACTAATTTTCTAAACAAATATACACTGCATATTAGTATATTAAATAAATATACAATGAATGACTTTTATTTTTGTAGACATGTGGGTTTAAATTATTCGTATATCTTGGAATTATTTCGGTATCTAGTACAAATATCGTGGAATTCGTAGGCCACTGTGATCCTTTTCTTGTAATGTACGTACCTACAATTTGTTATATCCATGAATCGTCAGTCCAGAATTTATTGTAGATTATAATACATAAAATCAAATAGGAACGGTGGTTGTTAACGTTAAAATACATTTTTTCATTAGTATTCAAGCTAAAAATCTATTGCACTAGAAATTTAGGCTAACCATTTGGAGAATATTGATACATATCAAAACTATGGTACATGTTATAAACATAAAACAGGATACACCTCGCAAAACAGACTACGTATTATCACGATTTTTTTTTTTTTTTTGTAAATGAAGTCATGTACAGTCTCAGGTCGGCCATTCCTTAGATGTACGGTTAATTGAAACCCAACCGCCAAAGAACATCTCTATCCACGATGTATTGCTCAAATCCATATAAAAATAACCGCCTGTACTAAGATTTGAACCTTAGAACTCTCGACGTAGAAATCAGCTGATTTGTGATTTCGTCATAACTACTAGACCAAGGCAATGGATTACGTATTATCACGCTTGAATAAACTTAATTATTATGACTCGTTTTCATAAATAATTATTTTTTAATAACCAATTTATATTTCTTTTATTTTAAGTGGATTTTCACTATATTACTTAGACTTTAGCTATTATTTATTAAAAAATTGTGATAATATACATTTATCAAATGGCTCAAAAGAAGCCTATTCCTTGAATTCTAGAAGGTAGAGAAGCGCATTAAAATTTTTGACACTTTCGTAAAGTAGCCGTTTATTTTTTCTTTAATTAAACAATAGAGTGGAATGTATATTAGCAAATGAGCTGGTCTGTATTGAGCAGAAGTTTATATTGTTAATGCGTAATAATTTAAAACAGATTTCTTCCTTTTTTAATTATCCGAAAATTTACAAAAACTTTACAAGAAGAAATATATATTATTTTGTATAATATCATGTCTAATTAAAAAATTAAAAAAAATTTTCTTTGCCTTCTTCCTGGATTTATAAAAATGTTTGTGGTATTTGCAAACATGGCTGTGCTAAAAAATAAAAATCCATTAGATTCCACGATTGAATCCCGTTCATTTTGCAGATCATTTTTTAAAAATAATACCATATCCAAACAAGCAATAGTGATGAATAAACCGTTCATAAACAACTACTGACTGATAGAAGTTCTAGAAAAGTTTAATAAACATTATAGTCAGTTTATAAATTGTTTTTGTCTATTAACAAATGTAGAAAAGTGTATATACTTAATTGGAATTTTAATTTTGAACCTATTTCTTAAATTTGAATTTTTCTACACTCAATCATAGAGCTGCTCTATAAATTTGGTTGTAAAAAAAATAATATTTCTTTAGTAAAAAAATCTTTCATTTTTTGATACATATATCTACTTTTTAAATATTAATTTTATCACAAAATACATTCACTTATTACAGGAATTAATCAAAGTAAAATACGGTAATAATAATAATGTCACGTCGTTTAAATTTTAATTGATATACAGTTAAATTCATATAGCGAAATTTATAATAGCTGCACTTGATTATTAAACGGAAATTTGAGGTTTTAATTACGTTACACTACACCATCGTTAAAATTAAATAAAATTTTCTCTATAGAAACAGCATAAGGTATCTCCTTGTTTATGATAATGCTTACAATATTTGTTGTAATTATATGGGAAAAACATTTTAATGGAAAACTTCCGAACATCAAATCTAAAATATATTTTATTTTAATATTATGTTTAATTTATGTTCATTAATTAAACGAACTTATATTCACTGAGATAGAAAATAAATTTAGAACGTAAAAAAATTTGTATATTGAAGAAGAAAGATGAGTTAAAAAATGAATATAAAAAGGAGTAAAAATAGTTCGGATGGCTTATGTTTAGGAATACTAAATGTGAAAATATTTTGTGATTGACCGCTCACTGTCATTTAGTGAGCATATTAGATACGCGATCGGAAGAGCTCATCCGTAAATGAACTCTTAAATCGCACCAGCTGCTTTGTTCACCAGGGTAGCAGGGTATTTTATATAGTATATATATATATATATATATATATGTTCCTTTTAAATATTATTTATTTTTATGTGATCCAATTGTTATAGTAGTTGTAACTTTTCGTGTTTAATATGTTAGTGCAAGTTTTAAGTTTGTTTTTATTATATTTAAGTTTTATGTTTTTTTTTTATCTTTTAGTTTAACTTTTGTTATTCTATTAGATTTAAGTTTTGTTATTGTATTTTATTTTTGTTTTCCGGGCGATGATAACATGCAAATGTTTTTCGCCCCGCCCAAAAAAAAAGGTTAGCACCTCGCCCGGCTAAGCGAAGGCTAATAGTTTCATCGGTCTCATCTATTCCGTTATACGCGGCGTTTGGCGAAAGGCGATCTTGAGGAAAAGAATTTTCTAGCTTTACAATGAATGCATATAAGATCTCTGTTGGGAGTAATCTCTACTTACCGTACCGTACCTTACGAGGCGGTTTGTGTGCTTCAATATTGCCTTCAGTACGTCTACTTCTAGGAGAGAGGGTGGTCCGGTACGGTGGCAGAGATAGAAAATAGGCCCATTCTGGACTCAGACACATTTGGAGAATAGATGGACGATACGTGATAAAGCACGTTGGACAAAAGACACATCACATATCTTGACGTTCGGTGTGATAGGACGCACGGGGAGTTGAATGACTGGCCTCACACAGGCCAGTACCTTTTCCGGCCATGGTACCTTCAAGAACTATCTGCATAAAATAGGCAGAAGGGAGTGCCCAGATTGTGTTTTTTGTTCAAACTCTGAGGACACTTCTGAGCATACACTTTTTGACTGTCCTGTCCTTTATCAGGGCTGACTGTCCTTTTGATTGTTGTCTTTTAATCCCATTCCAGGCCAGAAGGTAGAGGATTGGCTTTACGCTAATACAAGTGAAAACGTCCACCATGGCTCTGGTGAAGAGCATGACCGGAGGGGAACGGGGTGACGGATAGCTCTCTGCTGAGTTGTCACTCGTCCGTGCTTGCGCGGATGGGTGGCGATGATTAGACATGGGGACTCCGGATCTTTCGAACCCAAAAGCACCTCCCCGAGTCTAATGCTTAATTGCGGGTCGGTCTCGGGGTGAGGGAGGTTTATTCGGTAGGGGGCAGATCACTATACACACTTACTTTAACAACTCTGCGGAACCCACTTTGGCCGGGTTATCACTAACACGAGATTCGAGCTCGACACTTCCCCCGTGAAGTGGAGAGTATGTAACTGGAATTCCTTCGCAACTCATTGATAACAAAAAAAATCTGAAAAGAAATAAAAAATATTATTAATTAATATATAATTATAGCTATCACCTACGGAATCAGATGAATAACTTTGAACTGTATTCATTTCAAATATGAACAAAAGGAAAAACACATTGATTAGTGAAAACTAAGTTTAACCATTTATTTATTTATTTACATAGGAACAACAACAAGCTTATAACACCCATTTACAGTAGTTACCAATTGAATGATAAATCAATTTTGTACCTTGTAAAAAATGTCATGCCTGATCGGGATTCAAACCTTGGATCTCCGGATAAAAGACCGAAACTCTAACACTCCGCCACGGAGATCGCCGATCATGTGCTCTTTAGAATCGTTATTGTAAATTGGTAGGGTTTTTAATTGTTAAAGAATACAGATTGATTGTGATAGTCCTCGACCATTTATATACATCATTTGATGGACCCAAAGAATGAGAGCTTGGAATATCCTATGATGACTACAGATGATATGAAACAATATAGATGAAGCGTCGTATCTCGTGGCATTAAGATGTACAAACTTCATAAAATCCCAGAAAACTTCATATTAGCTACCGAAATTGAAGTGGTCAGCATTTTTTGATAGCTGCATGGGGCTAGAAGAAGCAAGAAGACTGAAAAAAATTTCGCTTTCTAACGACACAGTATCTAGATGATTCGATGAAATGGCTAAAGATGTTCGTGATCAGATAATTCAGCAAGTATGTTAAAGTGAATTTTTTAGTATTCAATTTGACGAATCAACAGATGAGGCATTTTTCAGTTCTTATGTTTTGTAAAATATGAATGCAATAGAGACAGATCAATTAAAGAAAATGTGTTGTTTTGCAAATCAATATCTGGCCGTGCAACAAGGCAATATATTTTCATTGTTTAATTTTATACAGCTATTTTTTACAGAATAATGGGTAGGATATGTTCCTACCTAAATATTCACTTATTTAGATAGTCCATTTTCAAATTTAAACGATTTGAATGTAAATTTACAAGGACGTGATGAACAAAGTTTTTAATGAGAAACTAAGTTTATGCTTCCATTAAGAATCTTGATATTTGGATTATTTATTTGCAAGAGAAAATTTTGTAATTTTCCACTCACTTCGGATTATATTGAGAAAACTTTTAATGACATTCATTTTTAACATTCACCACAGTTTGGATATCATGACGATGTAACTGCTTGAGCTAAAAATTCAATTGGCGGAGTACTTCCCGTAATATAAAAATGATTTCTCAAAGAGATGGGTACTGAATACATTTATTGAAAACGTTGTAGTAGTTGCTAAATTACCACTTGAGATTCTCAAGAGGTAATGATGAGTAGGAGCATAAATTAGTCTTAAGAGTATCAATAAATCTCATGCATTAACAAAAAAAATTACTTTTCAAGAAATTCTGAATATAAATTTTGCACACCTGTTGGAAATGAGGGATTATAAATAAAATGTGGATAAAATAATCAATTATGACTGCAAAAATTCAAATGGATTAAAATTGTTACGTAGAAAATAAATCTGTTTGGGATTATAAATATACATTTATTACAAACTTATACGTAGCAGTATTATTTAATTTATCTACTGAAGTATTTTTTTTTTTTTTTGTCTTCAGTCATTTGACTTGTTTTAGCATATCTCCAAGAATCCCTACCCAGTGCCAATCGTTTCATTTCAGTATACCCCATACATTCTATATTCCTAACACTCTGTTTTACATGTTCCAAACGTTGCCTGCCTGCACAATTAGCTATTCGAAATTTCAGCATTCAAATTAGCATGGGTGGGGTGAATTTGACATTAGAGGAAGGTAGAGTTGATCAAAGCACCAGACAGAGTAATTAAGCAAAAATAATTTAATGATTATATTTAATCCTACATACTTTCTACTTATGAGATCATACAGCCTATTTATTCATTAACAGCAGAATTTTACAAATATTTATTCATGAATTATTAATAATTTATCATTTACAGATTTATAATAGCTAGATATGTTAATTAATATAAGAATTTCATTAATTCAACACGTAATTAATTATTCAGGTCGAATTGAGCTGGCGCTAATTATCTGTTTTTTTTTTTCAGACAGAATCGTTTAACGTTTCAATCTTAATCAACCTTTATTTTACTTTGTTAAATAAAATAAATTCGTGCCAGATGTATAACGTTATTTAATAGTGAGTTCATAAATTATGATTCCATTATACATTTTTAATATTACTGAATAAAGTGAGTAAAGAATTGAATTGATATTAAAAACAATAATAATAACAATAAATAATTACCAAATTAGTTCTACAAGATTTATAGGATTGTTAAATGCAGCTATCTACTTTTTAAGATTAATAAAAAAATTATTAAAAATATACACAGACCATGCACTTACAGTCGAATGATGTTTCTGCATGATTTTCAAACTATTATATATCAATTAAAACCATTAATATCCAGCGTATTCACAGGCTGTAAAATTGGAATTTATTTGAATAAAGTTAAACGAAATGTAACACTTTTTTTTTATAAAGATTATTTCTGAAGAGCATTTATCCATTTATTTCTGTATAAAATACTCTTTTTTTTTTCTTTGTCAATTGATATATATATCGTTTTTGGTTGAAGTTTACTTCTATTGTACAGTAAATTTCTATTCACTTAGAATTTTTTTTACAGTTTTTAAGCTGAAATCAATTTTTAAAGCTACTATAATTATATATTATTGTTTCCTTTTTACACCAATACCATGTGTATCACTGTATGGCACTGAGGCCAGACCGTAATTACTTTGTAATACACGAACATAAATATACATCTATATGTGTTTATATATAATCACGTATGTAGAGATTATGCATGTTGGCGCGAATGTTGAATTCATAAAAAACAGAGAAGTGTGTGTGTGTGTGTG
>JAAAKQ030339816.1:7322-26193 GCA_010016005.3 Zanna intricata
TAAGTTAGTATGAGACACTTAACAAATAATGAAATTTGTGTGTGTGTGTGTGTGTGTGTGTGTGTGTGTGTGTGTGTTAAGTTTGCACCCTAAGTCATCTTATAAATCCAGAATTACTCAACTGATTTTGAACAATCTTGGGCAGATTACTTCTATATATGGGGCATTGATGCCATTACATTTTCAACTTAAAAGATCCAGAGGATGAGGTTTTAGAGCAAGGTCACTCACAGTGTCTCAAAATTTCACCTAATTAAGATCTTCTTTTTCTTATGCACATTTGTTAACAATTAAAAACATAATATTTCCAAAAAGCCGGCCTCTGTGGTGCGAGTGGTAGCGTCTCAGCCTTTCATCTGGAGGTCCCAGCTTCGAATCCTGGTCAGGCATGGCATTTTTCACACACGCTACATATCATTCATCTCATCCTCTGAAGATATACCTTAACGATGGTTCCAGGGGTTAAACAAAAACAAAACAAAAAAAAAAATATTTCCCAAAAAAAAATTTTTCAGAATTGCACTGTCACCCCAAAAAATACTCTAAATTAACTATTGACTTAATGGTGGTTATAGTGTGTCATTAGTACCCCTTTTATCACAAGAAGCGCTAGTGTAGCACTGATGTATAGCTGCTACAGTCACCTTCTATGTTGTAACATCATAGGTGAATGGTAGAATTAAATGAATGAATAATATTTAAAGTGTAAAAAGGTATTTAAAGTGGCTGCTAGAACCAAACCACACCTGTGCAAATAAAATACGGAATGCATGCGTACTTTACTTAGAATCTTTGAATTAGATATATTATATTTAAGTAAAAAATAATAAATATTATAAATTAAGTTATATGTGTTTGTGTTTGTAAGCTAACACATGGTTTGTGTTTGTAAAAAAGCCACATGGTGGGAAAGTCATATGACTGTTTTCTTTTATATTTTTAATTTATCTTACATTAATGTGATCTATATAATGTATTTTTATCTACTGATCAGAATAAAGATTTCTTTACCTATTTATACTACTATAATGATCGAAAGAGTAAGATCATCTCACAGCAAACATCAATACACCTTAAAAGCTATTTTCAAGAAGTTTTCTCGAAAACCATATTTGAAACTGATAAGAATTAATGTTAACTACTCTGGTTTTTATTTTTATTAAAATATTTTATGATCAATAAATTGAATTTTAATAGTCACAGTACCCCTGATGACAACAGGATGTAAGATCCAGTATGTAATAGATACCTATTCATACCTATTGCATACCAACTTTTGTTTGTATGATAGATTAACTGAAGTGAGAATGAGATGAATTTTTTTTTTTTAAGACGACAGCTGAAGTTGACTCCTTGCTTTGGACAGATCTTAGTATTTATTACAAATAAAGAGTTATGCTAACTAGTTATTGAAATCAATTGAAAGACAAGTTTATGTAAAAAGAAACCTGTTTAAAAAGAGTTTAATAAAATCTAAACATATTTGATCATTTCAATTGATAAACAATTATTATCATCAGCAGATATTTTGAATTATTTATTTTTTATTCATACTTTTATCACAGGATGTAGATGATTCTTTAACAATCAAAATGTACTTCTATTGTTTTAGAGTTTGTGAAAGGAGATTTAGAAATGGTCTTTTGACCATAAATTTATCTTCCAACTCATTTTTGTAATTAATATGCTGATATCCATCATAATCACAATTATCCCTAAGGCTCTAGGTTCAAATCCTAATCAAGTATTGCTCTTTTCTTACCCTTAACTTTAGTTAAAATAAAAAAATATAATAATATAGTAATTGTAATTGGATATTAGCACTTGATTTTATAAATATAATGACTAAATGACTACAGTCAAATTCAGATTTATGCTTTTCTTTTTATAGGAAATATTTGTCTAAATCTATTCCACTTTCTAAACCACAATTTTCTTTAGAATGAGGAAATAAAACTTTCTAAAAGTAGATTTTTTTTGTAATTAATTATATTTTTATACCTTAAGTTTATTCAAAATCAAGTCATTCTGTTTTACAACATGTTTGTAAAACATGTAAGAAAAAAAAATATATACATTAAAGATTTACCTCTGATTTCGGTGATATAGAAAAAAATTTGTCTTCTCTGAGCACTGAAGGTATAAGTAAAATTAAAAAATATAAACAAAGAAAGAAAAATATTAAATAGATACAAATATGAAATGAGCGATCATATTGTGAATTTGTTGTTTTATGTGTGATAGTTTTATTCTCTGCAAGATAGTACTGTCCTCTTGCCATCGTGACTCCAATGAGCTGATACCAATCTCAATATTAATTTTTGTTTAAATTAGTGTAATTTTCACAATAGAATAACCATTTCCTGATTTTGTGGTTTTGTTTTACCACAGTGCACATTAATTATTTATTAATAATTGACTATTAATTGATAACTGTGTTGATCATTTTTTATTATCTATAAATTATAAAAATTCATTTTATTACTGACAATAGTCACTTGTAATTATTATTACCCACATTTAATGTTTTATATAGTATTTTAGTAATATCATAAGTCACAAATTCAATTTAAGATAATATTTATAAATTTCTATTCCATTAAATCAAAAACATATATGAATTTTGTCAATTCAATTTATTGTTTATTGGTTTTTTTTATCTTAATCAGCACTTATCCTAAATGAAAAAATTGATTAAGTTTGTGAAATTCAATTTTTTTCAGGTAGTCAAAAACCTTCAAATTCTTCCCGTTTCCAATTTTTTAATAAGTATTAGATTATTACATTTATACATTTTTTTAATGATTTTTAGATTTTTGTCGTAATAAAATGTTATGTTTTACAAAAAATTTGTTTTTCAACATGTAGTTTTGACTTCATGTAAAAGTGAGAATCTTTACATGAAGTCTTAAGAACACCTCAAATTTATTTTAATTGTAATTATTTAAAATAACTTATATATTTTATAATTATAAAAAAATTATAATGATCAATTTAATCTTCTAAAGATATAACGGAGTGTTATATTTCTTACTTCTTTTAGAGCTGAATCAAAGAAAGCTGAAAAGCAGACTCTCTTTACAAGTTATTGACACATCTCAATGGGCTTACACTAATTTGGTTTGTGGACTGCCCATTTAATAAAATGAAAAAATAAGAAAGAAGGAAAGTCCCAGAAACCTCAAAAGAAGTCACGAATAAACACAATAAAGTTCAGAAGTATAAATACTTCCTATTACTGATCCCAGCATACAGGTCAATGCTAAGAATGTTTTAAAATATT
Source organism: Zanna intricata (assembly GCA_010016005.3). Classification (NCBI taxonomy): domain Eukaryota; kingdom Metazoa; phylum Arthropoda; class Insecta; order Hemiptera; family Fulgoridae; genus Zanna; species Zanna intricata. The sequence goes on from JAAAKQ030339816.1 coordinate 10,606, forward strand.
TCATAAAAAATTATTTTTGTTAATTTTTCATAATTAGTGTGTCTTTTTAGTATTTTATATTCCAATATAATTTTTTTTTTTATTTCATTACATTTTTATCAAATTTTATTGATTTAGGTTTAATAATTACATTTTATTTTATCAATTATTACTAAAAATTAATTAATAATAATTATTTTATTTTGAAATTTTTTATATTTCTCTGAATATAATAGTATTTAATTTATATTTAGCCTTTTTTTTTCTAATCAAATTCTTAATTATGGCATTATAAGATTCTCTCCTGAAAAACATTTATTGTATATGAGATGATATTTTATTATTTTACTCCCATCTCTACTTGTTAAAATGAATGATTTTAATTTTGCAAAAATATATTAAATATGTTAGCACATAACATTAATATCTGAAATATTATTTTTTAAATAACACTGATGAAACAACTGAATAAAGATTATACCTTATACTTGGTGGACAGTAATAGTAATATTGCCTTCAGAAATAACTCAACTCCAGGAGATGAGACCTTTCTATAATAAACGTACTGACACCTGATGGGAATTATACTATATTTCTGAATTTCCTGTGAAATGCAGTCATTTCATCACGAGAATATCATTATTTCGATGCAAGGTTGAACGTTAAAAAAATTTATGAAATTTTCAAAGAAAAGCACCCCACTAGTCAAGTTAAATACATGTTCTATTTGAATTATTAATTATTTCAATAATAACTTTGAATTTAATTTCAGGCAGCCCAAAATAGACATATGTGTTACATGAGAGCAACCTGTAATAAAAATGAAAAGCCCCATATTGAATGAACTCAGAGATATTTTATCTCAGACAACTATGGATTTATGTATTTAACAAATATAATTTACGTACAGGAAAATCTGTTATGTACGAATACCAAGAATAAGGGAAAAAGGATGCAAATCAGCTTTGTTCCTTCATTCCTGATTATATAAAATATTTTGTCCCTGATGTAGTGACCCAACTCCATATCTTCTCAGATGGATGTGTGAGACAAAACAAAAATCATTATCTGATTAAAACATCCACAACCTTAGCTGAGACCAAACAATTTGAAAGAATTTATAATTTTTTCCCTGTTGAAGGCCATTCATTTACTGCATGTGACTGAGATTTTGGCCTCATAAAAAGTTTTATTCAAAAATGTGTTCAAATATATTCTATAATGGAATAATTGAAATTATTATAAATGCTGCAAGAAACAATAGGTTTATGTAAAACTTTTATCCCACCAGGATATTTTAAATGTTAGCTGATAGAGACAAATATTTTATAAAAAAAAAACTGTTTTTCATATAAAACACAAAGAATACTACTGAATGAGAAAATAATGCTGCAGCCTACAATGCTCATGGAATTCAGTTACTATTCCAACCATTTAAGCAAATTTATGCATCAAAGTACATCAGAAATTTTGTCAGTCACACATTTGAGCTGAAAATACTTAATGAAAGAATTGAAATTGTTTCAGCCAAATTATTTTTTTCTTTAATTTAGTGTTCAATTTTGTAACATGCAGACTGTGTAATTAAACAATACTAGGCCTACATAATTTTTAATAATAAGTTCATTTATCTTTAATAAGTATGGTTCCTTTATTATTTCTGTGTAACTTTATTGAACATTATTTGCTTTATCTTTTTGCTTGATCATTCATTTAAGAATGGGTTTAATTCCATTATTTTAAATTTGCATAAATACTATAAAATTAATATTTAAAATACCATAAATGGTTAAGTTATATTAGAACTTTGTAACTGCAGCATTAAACATGAGTATGAATGACTAATTTTTCTAAAAAAAGGTTTTATGTGTCCCCTAAGAAATTAGAAATGACGCCAACAGACCCTTTCTTAAATGACTGATTTAATTATTATAGCCCAAAAAGTTCAAAGATTTTGTATTATAATTATTAAATACAACTATTAATACAAAATTATCAGTACAATAGATATTTATTATTATTAGTCTTTATTTATTAGTATTAATATGTTGATCAGCGGTTCCCAAACTTATTTTGATATTATTAAAAACTTTTTTATCATTCATTTCCTTTTCCCCATAATTTGAGGAAATTATTTTTATACAGCAATATTAACAATATAAGTTAATCAGCTAACAAAAACAAACACACAATACCAGCAGGTTTTTACATGCCACAGCACATATTTAGCAATTTGTCTGCCCCATGCATTTTTCATTAAATAAAGTTGAAGTGCTAGTGATGTCATAAATGTCTTTAAAGGGACTTTTTTCTTATATATATTTATATAACTTATTTCCATATTTTGCTTGAATTAGTTAATTGAAGCAATTAATTAATATTTAATTAATTGACAAAATATAAGTCAATATTTATATTTTAATAAAGCAGTGACAGACAAAACCCTGTCTGTTAAAAATCCTGTATCACTGAATATTCCACTTTAGAATCAAAATTTGTGGTGAGTCAAGATCTTTTTCCTACTAGATAACACAAATTTTTTAAGAAAATATCATCTTGAATACATTATATCAGATTTTCTGTCACAGATGTAAATGACAAGCTATGACCTCAATGTGTAATGTGCTTTGAGATGTTTACAAACCAGATCATGAAATCTTCATTATCACCTACAGCACCTTAGAACTAAACATACATTAGAAAACAAAAATAAAAAATGTTAATCAGGCTATTTGAGCTACATTTAGAGGTGCAAGTGTTCTAATGGATGCCAAATTTGAACTGCATGATCAATTGATAGATGAGTTGTGGATCACAACACTAGCCTACTTACTTAGATATTTTTAATCACCTCAATGGCTTATTTAAGTTTGCAATGTGAAACAACAAATTTATTGAAAACAAATCAATTTTCAATAGACAACAAAATAAAGGCACTTATCAAAAAAGTCAAATCATGAATAATAGTGTTTCAAATGAAACCTGCAGTTTTTTCAAACTTGAGAAATATTGTGACATAAAGTTGAAATTAAACAGATATCATCAATAATATAAATACCATTGTCTAATGCTTGCTGAAACTTTTGAAGTATATTTTAAAAAAGACTATTCTAAATTCCTAGGATACAAAATTCTTTCAGACAAGTCATTCTTGAAACTTTAACAAACAATTAAAGAGAATCTTTGGCAGAACTACCTTGTAATGGAAATTTGAAAATGTAATTTACTAATTTAGAGCTACACGAATTTTGGCCAAAAGTTAAAAATGAATATCCATCACCATCCTCAAAAGTATTATTATTTTCATTTCCATTATTACTACATATCTTTGTAAAACTATATTTTCTGCTATAGTGACAGTAAAAAATAAATTTTATAATAAACTAAACCTTTACCCAATTTGCGCTTAAAATTAAACTCTACTGAACCAGATATTTCTTCACTTGTTTCAAGTACGTACTATCAATTTTCTCACTGAATTTTTAATATTAAAGAACATTATAATCAGTAATATAAGTAAATTTTTTGTAAAGTAAATTCATTTTTTTAATGATTAAAAAAATGTGTAATAAATAAAGAAATTTTAATAAATGATTTTTTTTTAATAAAATAAATACTTTCAAAAAAGATTGTAATTTTTTATTGATTTACCATTCTCAGATATATCTCTATTGGTAATTTGGTGGCTTATTACATATTTATCAATTCAGTGGTACATAAACTGATCTGTAATACATATGAGTGGTATTACTACCATTAAAAATCAACATACAGTTAGTTTTCAGGTCATTGCTTTCCCAGTGTATTAATGTAACTAATCTTTATATTAAGGTGATTTTTTTGGTTTTACCAACATTATTTGCAACAGATGTATCATCATCAGATGCTACTAATTAATTCTTTTTCACCTGTAATATATCATACCAACTTAACATATATCAGACCTTAGTAAGACCATAGTATTATTTTATTTATGTAATCTTTTTTGTAAGTTGTTGCAAGTAGTTATGTATATTTTATAAAATACACCTCTGAGATTATACTAATGTAATAAAAATTTGTTTAGTACCTAAAAGTTTTTTTTTTATGTAGTACTAGGTTATTACTTAATTTTTCTGAATTTATAAGTTCTGTATTTTCAATAGCTAATTGATCAAAGGACTTTTTTTTGTGATGAAAGCTTAAATTTTAAGCAATGATTTGCATATTTTAGTGTGTTGGACCAAGTTATAATTTTTTTATTGGAAATAAATTCTGAATCTATTACTTAATATTAAATTTTGATTACTGGTCAAATATAAAAATAATATTGATGAAAGTTATCTGTCATATTTTTCTGTTCAATAACGTGGTTAATTAACACGGCTAAAAATAGCACTTTTGAAAGCCAAACAGAAAATTATTATCGCTTTCTTTAAATGAGTTGTTGCCAACATGCAAACAAATATTCTCCCTCTTAACAAGAACATTTATTACAAATGCTAAACTGCTAAAAAAAGCAATGCTCCTGACTATTTCATTTAGAAAAGAAGACTTATTTTATCTAAAAATAATTTTACAAAGTGATATGTTTATATTACTTACACGTATTTATTTAATACATACGAATAGGATATCAATGTCTACGATAAAATTTTAATAGGTGTAATTTTAGAATATAAATATTCTATGTAAAATTACCAAAAGTAGTTAGAGTTTTTTTACTTTTTTCTCTTGAAGCATTTGTTTTGCAAGTGATTACGATAATGATCGTAATCAGGGTATCGTAACGATTTTCTGTCTGTGATTTTTAAGCTAAACGAAAGGATTTCACTTAAAAGGTATTTGTATTGCTTTGAAATGAATATACCATTCTTTTTTCATCATGAATTATTTATTTTAAATCATTAAAATGCGTCATTTTTCACGATACGAATATGATCTAGAGTTTAACCCTATTTGGTACTGCCTAGAATATGTAGACGTATTGTATTGTAAACCCGTTCTGTCATTCCAACTTGAACGTAAATAAAACTATGATTTTGTGAAATCCCAATGAATGTAACTTTAAAAGTTAATTCTTAATGTATTCTTGTAAACTAAAGACGATAGACTGTTTTAAATAACGTATTAGTTAACTGTATTACGTGATTTATATTTAACACAGTAAATTTAGCAGTTTACTTACTGACTTTGGATTTTTAATGATAATAGAACATTATTGCGTTTTTCATTTTGTATCCAGATGTATAATTGGTTCTATCTGTCCAGATATTTAGTTTATAATGTAAAATTAGGTTAGGGCTAAACATTGAATTGATTTATTGAAAACTCTGTTGATAACATTTGTAAAATAACATTTTATTTGATAACATTTTACACTCAAATATTAGTTTAGTTATTCACTGACTAGATAGTGTTTAATTAAAGCCTGGTTTGAAAGATATTGGTTAATTTTTCTTTAATATTTTATGTTATGAGACTTTTTTTTATGCCTTTTTATGAGACTTATTTATATTGAATTTTGATTGAGATAACCAGTTCTTAGAGAATTGTTTATCATTATATTTTGAATACAGCCGAATTTTTAATCTATTTACAAAGACTCATTTTTTTAGCATAACTTATAAGCCTCACATGAATACTGAAGGTGAAAGTTTGGTAATCTATTATATTGCTGTAATCATCATTTTGATTTTAAACTTATGAAGTTACAATATTTAAACTTAACAATAACCTTTCTAAAAGTAAGTGTCACATCTTCTTTTTATCCCCTTATTGCCCAAAATTTTATTACACGAGAAAATTGCTGCAAAGTGATAATACTTTAGTTTGGTCATGCAATTTTATTTATTTGTTTTTATTAATTATTATGAAAATCTAAGAAAAAAATTTAATAATCTTTATGGATAGATAAGAAAAATGAAATCTTCATCCAGCAGTTAATTTGATTTTAAACTAAATTGTATTTACTTAATTATAAATCTAAATGTGTGAAAGCATTCACTGTCTTGCTCATCACTAATTCACCCTTTAACCAAACAGCTGGAATAGGGCATAATGTATCCTGAGAGTAAAAATAAACAAAATTAGTTTGACAATCCATGCCAGCCTTCATGGCGCAAGTGGTAGCGTCTCGGCCTTTCATCCGGAGGTCCCAAGTTTGAATCCCAGTCAGGCATGGCATTTTTCACACATGCTACAATTCATTTATCTCATCCTCTGAAAATATACCTTAATGGTGGTTACAAAGGTTAAAAAAAAAAAGTTTGACAATCCATATGCTTAAAAAGTTCAGTATTGGACCCTGCAAAGAACAGATACTTATAAAAGCATGGTAGAAAAACTGTAGTTTACATTTTTAGATACTTATTAATTTATACAGGTGTCATGTCTGATTTTTTTTTTTAACGATTGAACCAAATAATTATATATGAAACTTTAGATTAGGATGTTTTCAAAGTTAACGTTAGAGATAATTAAACTTCATTTTACAGACTAAATGGTTGCCTGCCTAAAGCAATTTCCAATATGTAAGGAAAAAATTCCATCTTTTAAGTAGTAAGGATGCACATCCAGATTTTCAGAGATTGAAAATTTCCACAAAGATAAATTAAGGGTTAATCTGCAATCAGGTTGCTGAACACTAATTTAGCTTGTACCCAGGGAAATGAAAAGCATAAACTAGAAATTTTTACTGTAAGTTTATGTTACCATTTTATACTTGTATAATCTTCTTAATTCAATAAATGAATTTTTAACCCTCCGAAATATTTATTTTATAAAGGGGTTGTGTGGATTAGATCACTGATGACAAAGGTGGTAAATTCAGAATTAGTTTTTTTTAACTTTCTTAGAAAATTGTGAAAAATTATGTGGTGGTAATTTTAAGCTGCCGTAGATTTACGCATGTAACCTTTTAATTTACTGTTTACAAAATAATCATTCTTGTTTCTTTTCAAGGACTATTTTAATTGCTCATATTGGAAGTTAATCATATAAGTCAAATTTGTTATTCTGAGAAAGTGTGATTTAATTGTACATGACTAACTAAAGACTTCACTTTGTAAATATGTGCTATTTGTGTAAGTTTAATCTGTCAAGAAACTCTGTCATTCAAATCTATTACAAAAGTCACAAATATCTGGTTAGAAACAGATCTGGTCATATCACAACATTATTACCTTAAATCTTTAAAAAATTCAACTTGTTGTTGGCAAACATGTTGATTGTATAGAAATGGTTAATAATCCCTCAAATAGTGCTTAACTTAAAGTTTTCAATCCAGAAACAGTTTTCATCTCTTTTATTTATTGCAAAGACAAAATCCGTAACTCCTTGCTGTTTCAGTTATTCAAATTAGATTAAATTAATGCTACTCTGATTATGTTTGTGAAATAATGGAACAATTGTTAATTTTAACCTAACATAAACGTAATATTTTCAAAATTTTCTAATAAGAAAATTCATTTTAATTACCTGCCTTCTGGTATCTTGAGGTGTTGAAGTTTGTAAGTTTGAAATAACTAATTTCATTAAGAGCAGTTCTCTTCTCAGAACTGCTCTTAATGAAATCCAATCAGAAACTTATTTTTTCTATGTGTTATCTCCTATAAGAAAAAAGATGTCTCCTTTACAATATTTTTTTTTTTATAGCAGTTAATGATTGATGATACTTCAACCAATGAGCATTATTTTCCCAAGATAACTGGAATCACAAATAGTACAACAATCACTTTAAATTTCACCATATAAAAAAAAAATATTAATCTTAACATAGTATTCAAATTCGTAAAAATTTTCTTATTTTATATACTTTTGTTATTTGTGTATAAGTTTCTGTTTTAATTCCCTGCATCTGTAATTCATTCTTTATCCTCAATAACTAACAAAATAACTTTTTTTATAAATCCATATTTTTATATTTGTTAATTTGAGCTTTCTGTTTTAAATTAATACTTAATTTTCCTACCTTTTCAGAATAATATTTCTCTTCAGCTATTTAAATTCTCTTCCAGTTTTATTGCAATCAAAGCACTATTTCTCTATTGTTTAGTAACTAAGATTTTCTCATCATTATTATTATAAGGAGTTATATTTTCTGATTTTATTGTTTTGACATAAATTAATTAATATTAATATATATAATTTTCAGTGATTCCTTCTTTGGTAGGATTTGTAAATATGGCTTCAGGGATTATACGATCAATTAGTACTAGAAATGTTAAGAAACTTGAACGACCTCGGCCTCTCAAAACAATACCTTCAGAAACACATAATAAATATTCGTCTGGACAGTGTGAGTAAACATTTTATTCTTCAATTATATTTGTTGTGCCATAATTTTTGATAGTGTTGTATAAGTGCAATTTCAATAAAAAAGTTATTTGATGGATATCAAATTTTGTTGTGGGAATAAATAATGGTGTTATCATATTCCTTGTTGGGGGATATAAAACTAATTCTGCTATTTATTTAGATGAATAATCTGTTGAGGTAAGACTCTGAGCTAAAAGCATTAAAACTTTTGTGTAATGTATCTTTTATAATGTATTACATCATATTGATGATTAATAATTTTATTGGCATACGTTGATTTATCAGCACAGAGTTTAGTTGATAACATTGAAATGCATATGATGTGTAATGTATTTAATTTTTTTTAGTTTAATAAATTTCTGTCTTTTATATATTATTTTCTTATTTTAATATTGTTTGCTAATAATTATTCACTTCTTTTATTTTTAATATAATGTAGAAAAATAAATTTCAGTTTTTTTGGTGTAATTGACATGAATTACACCAAATTTTCAATTTTGTACCTATTTTCCAAGAATTTTATTATAAAATAGTACAATAAGTACAATTAATACTTTTAAAAATATGCCATATGAAATAGGATAAGACATAATTGGATTACAAAGCAGTATTACATCCTATCCAGCTTAACCCATTGTGTCTTGCTCCAAAAATCTTACCTTAGTTAATTTCCTAATAACTCTGGTTGAATAGATATTATTTCAATTGATTAGGGATGTATTACTTAAAATAGAATATCTCTGAGCTATTTGAATATCACTTGGCTGAAATATTTTTTGTTTATTTTTTTAATTTCTCATTCTGTTTAGTGCCAAAATTTATTAAAAAATAAATTCCAGCAAGTCTTCAATGCTTCAGTAATTTAATCTGTCAGTCAAGGACTAAATTGATTATATAATATTTTAATTTCTTAGTTGCTGTCTCAAATTAGAAAATAAATCCGAGAGTAGTTCATGGTTGATAGAACATTAATTTAAAAATTTAGATTTTTTAACTTCTGTTGTTTCAAGTTCCTGTTTTGTTTCTTTAGATCAATTTTACAATTACAAAAGTACACCATATCACTACATTCCAATTCTGTGTTTTTTCATATTTCTTCATTTTCATCATCACTTGATGAAAATCGATTGTCAGAACCATTTCGGTTATTTATTGGTATTAATTTGCATAAAATATTACAAGTTAATTATCATCACACTTCATTATACATCCGCTTGATCACAATATCAGGTAATGATATAGGTGATATATAACTAAAATAAAATATTTTAATCCAATTTTTATTCAGATTGATAAGAAATGGATAAAATAAGATGATTTAAGATATGTTTGACCATCCTATGCCTCTAATGTTAAACTGGCAATATTTATGTACCTTTTTCTCCTAGATGGTTAGACCAATTTCCCTGAAATTTTTACCACTGAGTCTATAAGTTCCAACTCCCGAGTTTTACCAAATTATTAAGTTTGGAGAAATATTTACAGATTTCAAATTTTTTGTTAAAGTTCTATGAAAATTTTAATTTTTTAAATGAAAAAATAATTTCTAACTTTTTCTTTAATCAATATATGTTTATGAATTTTGTACGAGACAAGTAAAATAGTCTGTAAAGTCCTGTAGAAATTTCAAAAAGAACATAAGTAAAAAAGATCACATTTCTGGTAAACACAGTTTAAAAGTAAATAAAAGCACGTACTTGATTAAAAAACATTCTGGGCCATAATCTGGATCCAACTCTGCTTCTTTTAAGTCTTTTTTATTTTCCTGTGCTCTCCTTATTATTCTTTTGGTGTTTATGGAGTTCATCATTGAAACTTAAGCTTTCTTCACTTGTGCCGCATCTGGACTCCATAGCACAGAAATGACTTTTTTTTTCACTGTTTTTCAAATTTAATTTTTGTAGAACTTTTAGTTGGCCACAGAATCCATCATTAAACACCAATACTGAATCATAAACCTCTATTTTAAAAGTATATAATCTAACAAAAACAGTTTTTGGAATTTTTTACCACACTATATGATTAAAACTCTTATTCAGATTTTGGGTGCATTTCTTTAGCAATTCTGGTTTCGACACATTATAAATTGGCTTAATTTTTTTCATCAATAGCCATATCATCAATAGTTGTGTTTGATGTGTATGTCTTTCAGCTAAAGCAACTGTTATACTTGCACCATGAATTGGCATCCTTGGAATATAGAAGTGTCATGGTTCTCTGTCTGTTGACATCTCATGGAAATGTGATCTCCAAATATTCTTTCTCATTTCCTCAATAGTGTCACCCTCCCTGATAGCTTGAGCATAGTGTGAATGAATTCTATATATTTTGGAAAAGATGAGGCTGTTTTAACCACCATTAAATGGGTTTTCCATCTGCCAAATGCTGCCTTTTCATGTCTTTTTTAATTTTCGCAGCCAAGAGCCTATACACCTCTGTATGTGCCCAATGAATTCAAGTTTTTCTATGATTACATCATTCCCATAAGGGTTATCCTCTACCACTTACACATTCAATGTAAGTGGTACCAGTTGCACATTCCTGATAGTAGCTTAATACACTAACATAAGAATTTTACTAGTATCAAAACTAGTTGCACTGATTGATGCATTGAGTGAAGTGTGACCTTTCTTCTGCCACGAGCTGTCACGAACCATGCTTAGATTTCTTGAGTTACTGTTTACAGATAAAGCTTCCTCAGTGGCTCCTATCATACTCTCTTCTGTGCTACACTTAAAAGCACTCCAATCAGTTTACAATTATTTGTAATCATGAGGTTTTGTTAAAGTTAGGGCAAGTCCTAGGGAACAGAATACCTCATAAAGATTCAGCCCCTTGCCAATAATTCTCATAGCATACAGAAAATGCAAGTTTATATTTATCACTCTGTTTTATTTGAATTCATAAATTTAATTGATTTATTACACTTATCACAAAATAATAAAATAATTTTGGTCTAACCAACTCCTTTCTTATCAGAATAAATCAAGTTTACAGTCATTTTCACAACAATATTTACAACAAATGTTTTTAAAAGCTTACTCAATAAATTAACATCAAATATGCAATATCTATTACCTAATCCTTTAAAACTTTTGTAACAAACTAAATTCAGTTTCTTTTTCAAAGAACTATTAGACCTATTTACACCTGGTAACGGCTGATTAGGTTAAATGATCTTCTATAGGAACACTCTTTCTGATGTACTGGTTTCCTCTAAATTTATATTTTTTGTAAGTCTTTCAGATCTCGGCATTTTGTACAAACACTTGAAGTATAAAACTTCATGATACACAACAATAATTTTACTGATTACAAACTTGCCACATAAAGAAACAAAAACAAAACAGAAATTTACTACATAATCTTTTAGGAATGGCAATGTATAAGTAAATAAACAAACAGCAACAAATGTCATGAATTATTAACAACATTTAAAATAAAAGTATGGTGTACAAAAAATAAAAGTATAGTACTAAATCCCATGCAGTATTATGTAGAAAAATAATAGAAAAATTTTAAGCTTGAAACAAACAGATTTCAGGGTAAACAACACTTGGCAAAAATGTTTATGTCTTTGTGTAATCTTTCTTAGTAGTTGATGGAGCTTCTATGATAAAGTCTTACAAAAACCACATCCGTAGTCTTTTTCTGAAATCAGATTATTGCCAGATCATATAGCCATTTTTCACTGGTCTGTTTCTACCATTCCATTGATTATAGAATGTATTTATTGAAAATATACAGGCTAATTATGGATTAGGGCAAAGACTAGTGTAACTTGAGAATTTTATTTAAAATAGATGAACCATTCAGCAAAATTTCTCAACAGATGAATAGATAGATTTTCATTTACATAGGCTGTTCGAGAATAAATGCATTTAATTTCAGAAAAATCGTATTTATTATTAATTGGCAAAATTATTACATTAATTAAAAAGGTAAATACTGCCATTAAGTATGAAATAGGATATGTAACAAACATCCTCTGTGGCACATTGTACCTTAAAATTTTTTTTACAAAATTCTAAATTACTTTTTCACATAATTGCAGCTCTATGTTGTCAATACTTCTTCAAATGTCTGCTTTTAATTCAGGAATAATTCTGTTTTTACAGCATAAACTTTGAATTTAATGAATCCCTAGAGAAGAAAGAAAGTTGTATATAGTAAGGTGGCATGATCTTTGTGATAAATTCACTTACTTATTTAAATGAATCACCCTTTAAATTTTTGCTACAAGAAGTGGATTGTTTTAGGTACCATCCTGCTGGAACTACATGTCATCCAAAACCAAGCATCCAAATAGATCCATAAAAGGATCCAGCAGTATTTTCATCTTTTTTTTTTGTTTTCAACTAATAACTGTTTGTTCAAAGTTTTTAACTATTCATTTGGGGCACTTCTCACTTCTGAAAATGTCAAGTAATTTGGGCATAGTCTCAGCAAAGAAGTATCCATATTTGTAATGAATTTTAACAATCATCACTTACACTTCCATTGTGTACCACTTTGCATTAATAACTGTAACATGTATTGCTAAAACATATAACTTTGCATAATGCTGCCAACACTACAGAAAAATTAATGGCACACATTTTTGGAACACATATTATACAGATAGATAAATACTCAATGGACAAGGTTTTTAACAGATTTTAATAATTTAATTTTTATTTCCTGTTTTTCTTGTAGTGGATAACCTTATGAGCCTTGTTGAAAATGTATCTCAGCATATTATCAGTACTACTTATGATGATACACTTCGAAGAAATATTCTTACAATTAGTGATAATTTAAAAATGTTTGGCTGTCAATTGGAGCCTGTTTATAAAGGTAAGATGATGTTCTGTATCTGTTACTGTTTCATTGCAGCATATTGGATTATTTATAAATCTACAAAATAACTTACGGAGTACTTCAGAAATTGTACCTTGTTAATTTCATGTTTTTGAGTATATAAATTGATAATAGAATAAAACTGAGGTCACATTATTAATTGTACAAATATTTTAAAAGTATAGAAATATCATGTATTTTGATTTTTGAATGGTTTAAACTAATCCTTTTTTAAAAGTCTTAAGTTTTAATAATCAACCAGCCAATTTTTGCTGTTTATTTATCCTATTTTCTAGACCAACAGTCTTCAGTCTGATTCTTGGAAAATTTAACTCCTTTAAAATCTTGATTTTTGAGCTGCTGGACCAGCCACTTTATAGTCCTTGCCTGGATCCAAGTGATTTTCATGATTTTAGCTCATTGAAATAAAGATGTGTAAGGGAATAATTTTTGTTCTAATTATGAAGTTTTGGAAGTGGTGTAGAATTGGCTACCTTCAGACCAAAAGGTTTTCTCTATCAAAGAATTCTGAAGGTTATTAAAATTAAATGGATTAAATTAAATCTATATTAGTTAGAGAGAATTGTATACGATTAGCAAGGTGAGATAAAGACTCACGTGATAAGTAGTTTAATTCATTTGGAATAAATGAACACGTAGAAGTATAACACTGTTTCATTAGTTTAAGTTTAAAGAATACATAAGTTTAAGTATAAAGTGATACAAGTATAAATAGTTTAAGCTTGAGCTCTTGAATGTGAGAGTTCGTAGTGCCGACTGATTACACCGTAGCTTACCGTGCTCCCCACCACTCGTCTACAATAATCTCCAACAAGAATTATATTGAAAAAAATAGTCATATTTAATTTATGTAAGTACAAATAAATAGAAGATGGTTATTTAAATTTCACTTTTTTTAGTTACCCTCATGTGCATGTGTAGCTATCAAAAGATAAATACATAATTAATATCTATCTATCTTTATGATATTTGAAGTTTATCAATTGTTAAAGTTATAGTATACGCTTTATAGTACATAATCATAAGTAATACATATACATAATTAATCATAATCATTTAAGTAATTACTTTTTCAAATCTAATATGTTTAAACAAATTTTCTATTTATTATTAAATATTTGTTAGATTACTATACCTCAGGTTTTGATATAAAATTGTTAAGTTTAAAAATATTATTTTTAGATATTTGTTTATAAATACAAGTGGTTAATTTTTAATAAAATTTCACATTGTATAAAAATTTTTACAAAGAACAGCTAAATTATTTTATACAAAAATTTGTTTTGTGGACAGTTTTATCAGTGGCAATTTCAGAGATGAAAATCATCTATAACTACAAACTTTTGAAACAAAGTAAACCAAATTTAATAAATATAAGTTTTCAAAAAATTTTTCACTTTTGTGATCTTCAGCAATTGGTTTCTGTAGTATTTTAATTTAAAGGATCATATCATAACACTCAAACATTGAAATATATGAACATTAATGTATTTACTGTTTGGGCCCAGTTTAAATCCGCTGTAATTTTTTACCATATTTTAAATATATGTCTGTATAACTTAAAACAGTTGGCAATAACATCTTCTAGAACTGTAGCTCCTAAGTTATTGAAGGTAGTCATAACAGTGACTGAAAACCTTTTGAAATAAGCTTTTAAAAACTGTAATATTATTATTAATTTAGGTTTATAGTGTTACTCAAGTTTATAGTCTTAAATGAAATTCATGATATAAATTTGCTTCATTGTAACAATTTATTTAAAGTAGTATTTGTCTAATTTACCTTTCAGTATTTAATCATTATATTTTTCTTTTAATCGGTCAAAATTACTTCATAAAATGTTATGGTATTTCCCTTTCATTCACAACTATTTATCCAGATTTATCTTGTCTCTAACAAACATCTTAGGACACTAACATCATGATAATATAGTACAGAATTTTGTTTTTATATAACTTTTAATGCAAGAATTTTGTTCATGCAACTTACTGTCACACTGTATTTTTTAAAAATTTGTAATTTTTTAACTGAAAATTTATTAACTTGATGTTAATTCTTTGTTTATATTATAGAATAGAATTTTTGTAAAGAAAGAAGGTGGTATCATTGTAATTAAAATTTTAAAACTATTCTACTTAGAATAGATCAGTATAGAATAGATAAGTGGAATAGTTCTTAATAGAATAGATAAGATAAGATTAGTGGAATAGTTCAATAGAATAGATAAGTGGAATAGTTCTTAATTACAATAATCTCTCCTTTTTTTTATAATATAATTCTATTCTGTTCTGAAAACAAACAATTAATTTTATTTTCCTGAAATAAGAATATACAGTGACCGAAATAATGATAGGTTCACTCTCTACATTGGCTAGTTTATTGTCTTAATTTTTGTTTACTTGGTCAGAAACGTACTGTGGCATTTGTTATTGTTTCGCAAGAATGTGCCCT
>JAAAKQ030339927.1:5979-16451 GCA_010016005.3 Zanna intricata
GTGTGTAATGAACTAACACAATACAGATTATAAATAATATTTGGTCACATATTAGTCAAATTCTCAAATCACTTAAAGGAAATTACTCCAGCCAGTACAATAAAGGAAGAAACTGAATTACGGTCCAGATATCTTCTGGAAAGAAATTGCTATAATGTTTAGAAAGAAGTTATGATTTTTATTGTTTTATAAAAACTTATTTGTTGGTTACAAATTACTTTGTGTTGGCAGTATGGTCGCAGATTTAATTTCAATTTAAAATTATTTAATAGCTTAAATAAATTTGAAAGTTTAAACTTAAAATCAAAAATTTTAAGTTGATTTAATTTTTGATAACTTGGTAACTCTCTTTTTATACATTTTGGATGATAAGAACTTTTCCAACTTTATGTCTTCTGTTATCATGTTATACGTATGTTGAATTTTTATACCTAAAAATATCCTTTATATATTAATATCCTTTGTATATATATTATCCGTTATATTACCGGCTGATGATTATAAATTGAGTTGTATAAGTTATCAATAAGTTATTTGCAATATCAGCCGTAGTATAATATTGCCTGTTATAAAGTAGATGGTAACAAGAACCTTGGTAATTAAAATTAGTTAGAAATGGATGTTTTTATTAATATATATCAAAACAGTAAAAATTATTCTTTCATTTGTTGTATTGAACGTATTAACGAAAGGGAAAAGTTTATACAGATGTTTATAAATTATGGCTGCCCAAACGTAGAAAAATGAAGATTTAGCAAATATTCCTACCTCAAAAGAATCTATTTAAAAACAGAGAATTGCATCAAACCTATTGATTGTGATTAGACAAAAAAAAAAATTGTAATTTTCAAATCTTTTGCTTATTTATTTTTATATGTTCTGAATGATTTGGGAGCAGACTTCTGTATTTTTTTTGCATGTTTACGGCCTTGATAGTACTTTTTGAAATATACTGATTATGCTAATGTAAAATTTTGTAAACATTGTTAGATTTTTATTTTTTGTTATTTTTTTAATGTTTTTTTACACAGGGTCAACTAATTAGTTCTATTTTACAAATTATTGTTTGTAATATTTGATGTTTAAAATTCTTTTTAAATCTAAAAAAATAGTGATTTATTTTTATATACATATCAATGTAATTTTGTTGAGATGATTAATTTTCTAATGAGAAAGAGCTATTTGCTAAATTAGAAACTTTATAATGAGAATTTATGTTAACGTAATATACAGTGAAACATAGAACATAATATTAAACTGATTAATACCATAAAAATGGAATGAGTAAAAATGTGTTCATAATTTTTTTTTCATTATAGTTTATGAACAAAGTAAAAAGATAATTTTATTTAATGTCAAGTGTAATCTAATAAAATATAATTTAATTTTTCATTTGTGTTGTAATTTATGCATGTAATAAATGTTTGAGGTGTATGACCTCTTGACCAAGTTTGATAAGTTTCTCATTTTCCAAGGCCATACAGTTCCAGTTCCTTTGTAAATATTTACTTGCTTTATGTTTTTTTTTGTATTACTCTTATAATGCCATATTAGTATTTCACTTTCTCTTCCTTATTTTCCGAGTAGTTTTTTAAAATTATTTTTGAAATAAATTAACATTTTATTTATTTTTATCATTGTTATATTTTGCTCTTGCTATTTTTTGTGTTTTAAAATCTATTTTGTTGTTTGTATTTCTTTAAATATATAGTTAATGTTTTAAATTAAGTTATTATTATTGTAATGTGTATTATATATTCCGACATTGCAGAAAAAAAATTTTGAAGTGATTGAATTAATAATGTTACCAGTGCAAAATTGATTACTTTTTTGCTGTAATTTCTATCTCTGTTTAATAACACAAAAAAAGGTTCCATTTTACAAAATAATATGCAGTAATACTTATATATATATATATAAAACTTTTAATTCAGTAGTAACAAAATTGTCTGTCTAATTTCAGTTTACATTAATTTTTTCTACGTATTGAAAAATTTATTTTCAATAATCAATTTTTTTAAAAATATATTTTGTGGGTATTATATTTGTTTGTTTTAATTATTAACTAATCTCCTGAAAATATAAATTAGACTGGTAGGACATCCAGGTTTAGTTAATTTGGTGGTTAATAGTAAAAACTGCAAAAGTTAAATATTATAATACGTAAAACAGATTGAGTAGACATAAACAGTAGATGTAAGATATAGTGAAAAGATAACATAATCATCTTTAACATGTACGTGTTGATTTGCATTCAGGTTAAAAAGTTATTGCAGAACAGAATTGAGAATAGCGTCAAACAAGTAAAATTACTGATGACTCAATAAATAAACATTTGATACTGTATTGTTTTTAATTATTGTTGGTTTTAAAAATAAATTTTTCAAATCATTTTCCCAGTTATTTACACTTAGAAATTAAATAATGACTATAATAAATTCTGTTAATACATTCGACATGGAATGAAAATAATGTTTACATATAAAAACTGATAAATATTAAGAACATTTTACTAGCGGTTTTGAATAATGACAGTAGTTCTAGAATTATAATTTTTTTTTTTTGTACAATCGGTAGAAATACTTCTTTCCTAACCATGTTTTTATTCATATTGGTATTCTTTCCAATCTTTCTTTGTGTTGCTTCTAATAGGGTTACAGTTTAAACAGTATAGAAAAAGTGTTTAGTTAACTGAAAGAAGCTGCAGTCTATTATGGTTCAAAATTTCATGATTTATATTTTATTGAGGAAAATTGCATCTTCACTGAGTCTGTTTAACTTTTTCAGTTTAATTAATGCAACTTTCCTACTTTTAGAATTTTTTAACCTGAATAAAATTTAAAATAAAAAAAATCAAATACTCACATTTTAAATATAAAAAAATGCATTTATTTTCTGAAATCTGTATGGATGTCTGTTGTCTTTATGGAGTTGTTACATAGACCCTTCATCAGTGATGTAGCATAATAATTCCTAAAAGGTCTTCTAGAAATAGTGTAGTAATTTTTTACATTTTTATTTTAATCTTAATCATATATTGTTTTGTTGATTAAGGGGTAAATGAAAGTACTTATGGTTCTTTTTTTTTTTATAACACAGTTACCATAAATTCTCTTAGAAACATATGTTTTATAACATGGAGTGTCTTTTCACTTAAATCGAATGTTGATCTCTACTGGATTTCTTTTGAAAATTTGTTTTATATATTTAAATCCTGATTCTTAACCCATTCAATATTTATTATTGTATGTGTGGATATTACTTCTATGAGATCATTTAACAAAGATCTTATACAGGTATTTATATCACAATTGTCTTTTTATTTACCGCTATATAATGGATATAGTATTCAGCAAAGTAAGGTTTGTATTTTTGTAATAGATGTCAAATTGAACTCTGGTTTGTTTTTAATGACAAGATATTCAGTTGTAAATTGCTTGGTGTTAATTTGTTAGCCTAGGGTGTAAATGTTTAATATTGTTAATTATTATTTGATGGTACCTGTTATATTTGATGTATTGATTTATTTAGTTATATATGAGCGCAATTGTTTTTGGGATTGTGTGTGCAACTGTAATGATTTTATACTTATATTTTTAACTACATTTCTGGTTGATGCCTCATTGCGGGTTTGTTGTACATAGTGTT
Organism: Zanna intricata; assembly: GCA_010016005.3. Lineage (NCBI taxonomy): Eukaryota > Metazoa > Arthropoda > Insecta > Hemiptera > Fulgoridae > Zanna > Zanna intricata. The sequence continues at coordinate 9,628 of JAAAKQ030339927.1, forward strand.
TAAATAAATAAGTGTATAATGGAACTAGCTTTTCTTGTTCGTGTTTATTTTTAGTTATCAAAATATTTTTTTTATTCTGTCCATGTTGTAAAATTACATTTACTTCCTTGTATTTTTTTCCATAATGTATTATCACCGAAGGCAGTTATCTAAATATTTTTATTTTATGAGATATTATGATGCCTAATTTTACCTAACAGAAACTTATGTTCCTAAGTTTATCATTCAGCCCCTGTACAAGAGTTCTCGGATCAGGCCACATACAGCAGATGCAGTTTTTACAAGTCCCAGCAATCTTAGCATGAACCGAATGACATCAGATTGAAATCATTAGAACTAAAACAGGGGGGGGGGAGAAGTGATCGTTGATAAGAAAAAACATCGGTCAGTGAGACGGACAATTTACCATTGGAAGAATTGAGGTCAACAACATTAGCCTGTGAAAAGCAGAAAACCTTGTCCAGGCAGTGGGTATACATTTTTTCCAGATTCTCAGGAAATTCTTATCCGTATAATAGCAACACATAAATGATCAATGATTTTGCATTGACCAGAACAAACATTTATATTGCTACAGAAATTAATTTCCTCAAAAATTAAAGTACTGTATGGAAAAAAGTTACAGGGTTTGTAAAATACAACCGTGCTTATCTCAATCCAAATGTATATGAGTACAAAATCTTATTAAATATCAGATTCCTCATTTTTTTTATTCAGAATTTTAATAATGTAATAGTTTACTAATTTTCCAAGTTCTAAAATAAAGTTTCTGTTGTTTTTTTTTTGTTTTTTTCTTTTACTAGACCATTTCTTCAATTTTCAAATTGAAGAGACTAAATAAATTTCTTTTTTTATATTTGTTATAAAGTCTATAGATAATAATAATGTTTATTCAGGATTACCATATATTTATTGATAATAAAACTTTGTTATCATAAAATATTGTATTTTATTTGTAATTGGAACTTTCATGTGATAAGTAATATTTGTGGGAAACATTTGTGAGGAAATTGATAAGTATGAAGAATTATAGAAAAAACATTTAACATAATGATTTTAACAGTTTTTATTAAGACTTATCAGAACGTTTATTATTTGAAATTTATAAAGTAATGCACATTTAAAAACATATATAATGATTGAAAACAGTCACCTGTTATAAAATTATTATTTTCAAGCTGACAGTAGTAAGCTTCATTTAACTGATATTTAAAAAAATATATTTAGATAAGCTGTTTAAAACTTTATTGTTTTATGGAAGAATGGTTTTATATCTAATAAAGAACACTTTAAATGATTTATTCACCATTATAATTATATGTAGTATTTTTTTGCATGTAATAGTATGTATCATATAATTTTTGTAAACAGTTTCAGTGAGTGATATGAAAGTCATGTTGTATTTACCATTGAATTTAACACGATATTAAAATTTTTTATTGGAGACATTATTCTCAATATTCTTACCCAGGTTATAATTAATCTGCTAAGGAATATTTATACTATTATTTGTGTTATTACTTTATCTGTATTCTAATCATCCTTGGTTTTATTATGGTTGAGTGACTGTATGATGATGTATAAATTTATCCAATAATTCCTCTCAATTTTATATTTTAGTTATTATTTGAGCTAGCATTCCATTATTAATACTGTGAGGCGTGATGTTGTATGAAATATAGATTTGCCTGTTTAATTTTAATGCAGTGATATTAGAATATTTTTTATCACTTTGCCTACATATCGCTTGAACTTAGTGATTAATACTGTTTTATCTAGTTATTTTTAATGAAGCAACTATAACATAATACCAGCACAGCCTAATCGAAGAGCTGAAGGTTCCTCAGATGATCATTTTTCTTTGTGAACCTCTGCCAGGGATATAAATATATACCTTCTAACAGTAGATCGATTCATATTATATTCCACTTATCTGGTATAATTTTACCGAATCAGCCATGTAAATTGCCGGATCCATTGTTCATGTAGCGATTATAAATGTAATGTTTAAATCTGAATGAAATTGAATAAGGAGACAAAAATGATAAAAATGCATACTGCTGTTGTGAGAATTTATCAGTTTATAATTATTTATTGTGTTGTCACTAACATAATCTGTAGTATACCTATTTAGCGAAAGAAAGAAGTAATCTAAACACGGGTTATTCTTTTGTAATCAAAAATTATTTTTGTTGATATTAGCTTATATCTCAGATCACTTAGTATTACATAAATCAATCATCACAAGAATCACACCACTTTAACTTAAAATATTGGGATTTCCTGCTAACATGTGAGTCTTTGTTAGTCTGGTTCTGTATCGAATAATTCTTTCTGTAACTTTCATGATAAAAATGATTAAGATAAAAAAACAAAATTATAAAATTAAGACATTTGTTTCGCTTTTTTTTAAAATGGCACTGAATGATATCATCATACCAACTAATAATAAAACAGCATATGTGATGTAAAATTGCACCCGACATTGTTTAACATTAAAACATAAATTACAGGAACCATTTTGTTAAATGGCTTTAACCGTTTAACTGTTGGCATTGTATCATAACACATTTAATTTTTCAGAATACTACTCCCAGAAGTATTCCAGATGTTTCAAAACATCAGGTTGTAAGGGATGCACTTTATTGTAATATCCAGAACTTTCTCGTATTATTTTTTAAAATTTTTCAAGTGATATCAACTACTATGGTCTTTACTGTTAAAAAATTTTAATACATGAGCTTCATTTATAATTTAGTTAAAATTATGGTATTTTGTGGTACCATTTTCTTAAATGTGGTTTTGACCTATAACATTTACCTTATTTCATATTCTTAAATTTCCAGGAAGCTACTTCCTGAAACGTTTCACGTGTTGCAGATCAGTTAGTAATGGAATTTGTATTATTTTTGTTTTAATAATAAGAACACCTGTCAAGAAGCTTATTTAAGGATATAGATTTTATTTATTTATTTATATAATCGATTATAGGTAATTTAAGTTTTCTGAATATTTAATGATTTTGGCCTTTATGGTAAAGCACACTATCAAATTCACATTAATTAAATGCTTTAATATCAGTTTATTGTTTACTATTACTCTTGCATAATTTGCTTAAAAATATCTAAAACGCATCTTTTTATTTGATTGTAATAAAATATTTATAATTACATTAGTATTCAAAGAAAGGGTAAAGTTTTTCTGTACTAGGGAAATATGAAATAAGCCGTATGAAGTTACTTATATTTTATCTTTTTTGCATCATAGATACATATTATCTGTGTGTTGTTTAATGTTCATGTGTTTGTTTTTGAATGAATGACATCTATTTACTTTCTGATAATTTTTTTTAATAATAATTTTTTTAAAAGTAATGTTGGTAATTTTAAGCTTTTCAAGAAAAAATGTGCAAGTATAAAATTATAAAGAGTATTAAACAAAAATGTTATAAGAAAAAACAAAAAAAAAAGTTATTTATTTTATTGAAACAAACTCCTTAATTCTCTGCCCGAGTTGTGGAATTCCAGAAACTGGTAACAGAGTTCATCTGTTGTTCCAGATGTGAGATTCTATACAAGTATAGTAAACATTCTTGTAAGTATAGTAAATTCTTTTAAGCATAATAAACAGCTGTGAGTAGTTAGAAATCATAATAAGCAATAGTCAACAGAATACTTGGATTATTCCAGGCATTCTGGGTTCTAGTAGTAGACATCTGTATTTTCCCAGTGTTTTTTTTTTTTTTTTTAAGAAAAATACAGGTGAAGTAGGTGCAAGCTACTGCTAAATTAAGCTGACATCAATATGGAACTTTACTGTATTCTGTGTTCTCCAAGTAAAAAACTATTGCAAACAGAAGATATTCACCATGTTTAAAAAGTTAATCACAGTTAGAAGTAAACTTATTTCTTGTTGCCTTCTGCACAAGTTTTCCTCCTTGCCTGGTTCTGTTTTTCTAAATTACATCACAGTGATGGTATCTCCTTTTGTTGATAGTTGAATTAGATTTTTTTTTCTGTGTAGTTACAAGTTGTCTGCTATATGTTACAGTTTCTGCCATACATTTTTTTATGGTTATGATAAGTTTAAAACGCCTGCATTATGAAAGTATCAATCGGTCACTTTCTTTAACAAAATGCCATTTACTATACTGCAAACCCCCATGAATGAAGCATTGCTTCGTTAGAATATCACCTGCATTTAACAATATATTTGGTTCAGTGAAAAAGGCATTAGGGAACCACTATTTCCTCACTTTCCTTAGTATGCCTGGCAGAGGGCGGTTATTATTTTTGAAAAACTATTATTTCATTTTTGGAAGAGATAGGTATCTCATTTCAGATAGTCTACAACTGTTTAGTTGTGACACCTGGCAGAAGCAGGGAGAAATAATGTAAGAAGTTTCAGTTACTAAAACGAATAAAAATGAAAAAGGATAAAAATTATTGATATTTTAAAAGTAAATACAAATTATCAAACTATTAAGGAAACACCTAAGTATTACTGAGGATAAGCTAGTTTCAAGGCCCTGTCTTAACGGAGAATTATAATCACTGGTTACAAATTACTGATTATTAAGTCTTGTTATTTTTAAATCTTTTGTCATATAAAAGTGCAAAATACAGTTATATAATTCAACTTTTAGATATTCAATTATTTTCAGAAGGAGTTTTTTAAGATTTGATTAGTAAGTAGCCTTTATATAACTTGTAATGCAGACTCATTGATGAAATTTTATACTCTTTTGAGAGTATTTAGTAGATATATTTCTTTATGTTTTTCAACAAAGGTTTGGATAGTTAACCATAATTTTTTTTTTCTTTATTGTAATAGACTTCTTTTTTTGAAGTGCTTCTTATCCGTTAATAATACATGATAGTAAGCTTACATGATTTGACAGATTTGATCTTGTAGTTTTAGTTTTTTTCCCATAAAAATGAGATGCTGAATATTGAAAACCAAATAAAGTGTCAATAATTGTTCATTGATATTTTTCCTGTCTAAGGAGTTGATTATCATTTTGAAAATGAATCACAATCATCAAATTAAATTAGTTTGTGTTGGTGTTTAGAAAGAGGACATCAGTAATTCATTAGTCATATGTATATTTGCATTACTTCTTTGATATTGAAATATAATGGTTATTGCTGCCACCACCTGTTATTTGTTTAATAATTCTTAGGGACAGTTCTATAAAATGGATTAATGATAAGTGGAATTAAGAAAGTGAGTTAAAAAAATATTTAGCTGATGAACTGTGACAATTTTATATTGAATAAACAAGATGTTTATGTTTGTCACTGTTCAGTTTAGCTCTTTTAATAAATTAGATCTTACAATAAAAATTGCAGAAAAGGGTAAGTTAAAGTAATATAAATAAAGTAGATAACAATTTTATTTTACTGCAGTCCTCCCATATCCATAAAGAAAGGACTTATTTAATAGAAAAGAAAAGAAGTTTCAAAAACGTTCATTGAATCTTCTACAATAACTGTGGATAAAATATGTGTTTTATGTTCTATAAAACAGGATTAATTTAAATTTTGTTAAATGAATAAAACCTAGACATAACAATTTTCACAAAACATACGTCAAAAGATAAAGAGACTATGTAATTTAGCCTGTTATAAATTGGCAGATGCTGTCATAATATAGTTTCAGTTTTTTTGTGAAATATAATGTTATGTTAAAAAATTGAAAACACAAAATCTGTACTATTGTAAAAAATAAGTCTTATATATCTGTTTGTGTATCTTGTTTGATAGGTAGTTGGTTTATTCTAATTTTAAATTTACATTGATCTTGTTTGATTTTTGTTGTATCTAGAATTAATATAACCAAAGTTGTGGGAGAACCTATTTAATGTGTATAATCAGTTTGACCCTTACAAGCCGCCCATGGTTTTCTTGTTTTTCTTGGTAATAATTATGCTAATCTCAGGATTGAAATGTTTTTCATGTTCTGTTACATAATATTTATTGTTCTGGTACCTGATGCGCACACATATAATTATACACCTCCCTCACTCTCTATCTATCTATCTATCTATCTATCTATCTATCTATCTCCCCCTCCCCTCACCCCCCTCTCTCTCTACCTCTGTCTGTCTGTCTATTGGTGTGTGCGTGCGTGTGAAATTGAGTAAAACAAAAATTATGGTTGTCAATCAAGAGTTACCAGATCATATTAATCAAAGTTTTTTTTTATCCTTGGTAACCAGGCTGACTTAATCTCAAAGAAGACAATACATTCAAAAAGGAATGTTGGATAGCATAGATTACCTGAAATTTTTCCTTAGTACACAGAAATACGTTGTGCCTGACTTAATAATTAGACTTTGTTATAAGCAGTTGACTATTTTTAAGTATTGTTAAATATTAGTATCTTGTTGTATACATGTCTTGAAAAAATCAAATTTATAGAGTTTAAATAGAGTTGAAGATGATTGATCTAATAAAAGTTTGTGATGGATAATTTAAAATTGTAAAAGCTTTTGACAAAGCTTTGACAAAGAAGATATAAAAGAGTAAACAATATTTATGAATAAGATATAAGTCAGAAGTTTGCAAAAAAAATTTTATCATCTAGGCATAATAAAAGTATTTTAGTCTTAAATGTTGTGAATACTGTAATGCAAATCAGTTTAAAATATAAAGTAATTAAATAAATAAAAAAGATGGTTATAGAGTAAAGCTGAGTTGATGGTTGTAGAGTAAGCTTGAAATGAGTAACTGTATAAATTTATTTTCAGGGAACAGAATTGAATATTGTGAAACATAATCTCAGTGATAATAATAATAATAATAGAAGTAGTAGTAGTAGTA